>JAQBSW010001236.1:130000-143444 GCA_029291075.1 Eudiplozoon nipponicum | reverse complement strand
GTTTTACTCCTGTGCGTATTGTGTCGACCCTGAAGATGAACCTGGAAATTAGGGTTCGAAAATTCGGAAGAAGAACAATGGAAAATCTTGTTCCAACGTCATTTTCAGACAATCAGCTAATTGATGGCTTAAAGAAGAAGAGACAATTGAGAACCCATCAATTGAGGCCAAAAATTGCATCATCTGAAGATGTTATTAATCTTTGTTGGGTATTGTTTAGAAGTAGACATAATTATCAGGGCCAGAATTATGTACTCGGAAGCATTTGTTTTAGAATTACGCAACAAATTTCCTGCATCACCAAAACCACACGTAGAATACTGTTTAGAGATTTATAACACCTTATGTTGCAATTGTGTATTAGGTGTTGCGCAACTAGTAAAAAAACTAGTTCAAATATGATTAGAAGGATAAACCAAAGAATTCATGAAAGGAAAATATAATCTCGTGCACATTCGTTTCGAGCTTACGGACGATTCATCAGTAGGAGCCCGTATTTGGCTCTTTACTCGCTATATATTTTGGTGACGAATGGGGAAAAATAGAACGGTAACATCTTCTATAATAATGTGTAAGCCTGCAATAGTGACGCTAACTACATATAAAGTCTTCGACAGTGTGACGTCAAAGCCAACTCACTATATTATATATATATGCATATATATATATATATATATATATATATATATATATATATACCGAGTTATTTAAATATACCGAGTCTGTAAAGGATACCAACACTCATAACTATTGTGTCAGTACTCGATGCCAAAATAATGGTAACGAAAATATACATCGTCCAACACTATGGTTGCCAAGCCTGTATATGGCATCAACGTAATGGATTTAAATGAATGCTACAGTTCACCAAAATTGAGAATTACAACTATTTCTAAACACCTGGTAGTCCAGTAAGGCATAACCCCTGGTCTTGATCGATATCAGTTATCACATTTCTTTGTAATCATGGCATTATTCAATTACATATATATCATTTAGATACTAATTCTGGCGAACAATTAATATGTATTCGATTTTGTATTAGGTGTTGCGCACCTAGTAAATAATTATTTCAAACATGACCAGAAGGATAAACCAAAGACAGCATCAAAGATAAGTCTGATCTAGTGCACATTCGTCTCGTGCTTAAAGGCGGCTCATCTGTAGGAGCCGGTATTACGCCCCTTATCCACCATATATTTGGGTGAGGAATGCGGGAAAAAAGGAAGGTTCATTCTTTGATAAGAAAGTGTAAGCCTGTAGTTGTAAGGCTTACTCCATATAAAGCCTTCGACAATGCGACTTAAAAGCTAACATACTATATATATTATATATGTGCCCAGTCCGTAAAGGGTAGAAAAACTACGGCTGTTGTGCCAACACTCGTTACCAACATTTTGTTACCAAAATATACATGCTACTAGCATATGGTATTCTAGTCGGTACATGGTACCAACACTTCTTTAAATCAAGTTTGCGAGCTTGAAGTAAACACCAATCCCATTGAATTTAACCATTCGTCGAACAACATATCAAAACTACCGCCAGCCGCAACGCACTGACGCGTTTCGACCTTCCTTGATCATCATCAGAGTACGACGGCAAACTGACTATCGAGGATCAAACCGCATCGAATATATATGGAAATCAAATTTAGATATGCGGCTCGACAATTGGTTAAATACAATGGGATTGGTGTTTACTTCAAGCTCGCAAATTTGATTTAAATAATTGTTACCCCCACCCGTGCAAACAATTATTGTTAAATTGCATTGCCTATATATGTATATGTGGCGAAAGCTACAAACAGTTAATGTTCGTGACTGCATAGAAATTGGAAACTGACATTTCCAGTCAATTTCAATGTATGCGAGACTGCTAGAGGTGGCAGCCGCATATCTAAATTTGATTTCCTTATATATTCAATGCGGTTTGATGCTCGATAGTCAGTTTGCCGTCGTACTCTGATGATGATCAAGGAAGGTCGAAACGCATCAGTGCGTTGCGGCTGGCGGTAGTTTTGTTATGTTGTTCGACGTCTGGTTAAATACAATGGGATTGGTGTTTACTTCAAGCTCGCAAACTTGATTTAAAGAATTGTTACCACCACCCGCGCAAACAATTATTGTTAAATGGTACCAACACGATGGATTTCAGTGTCTGCTAAGGTTCACTAAATTTATGAATTACAACTATGCTGTTTCTGGGCAGTTAAGTAGATATAAAATTGATTTTTTAAATTTAATTTATATATTGTAACACTTGATACAATGTACAATCATGAAGTGGCTAGGAAATGCTTACATGATATGGGCATACCTGAAACTAATTTTAATTATTTTGTTAGGAATGATGTTACTTTTTCCATAATTTTGCACAAATTATACATTCATAGTTCACGCTGATAATAAATAAATATAATTTAGTTTTGCTTTGAAATTTTTATTAGGCGCGTCGTACGAGTTCTACACAAATAACATCTTGTAGTTTGTAACTTTGCTATCCCCGAACTAATAATCAGACTGGTTTTCCTTCAATCTACATTTTATGCGAAAGGACGCTTCCAGAAATCGTTCAGCATTTTATTTATATAAATTTGCAGACTCGCAATAAGTACTAGTTGACTGTCATTAACAGCCGAAAACTGATTACCGAAGACCGTACGATAATGCATAAATATGAAGGTATTAAAAATGATAAATGCGGTTTCAATTAGAATTTATATGCATTATGTGGCAGGTACCTATATAAAAATCTTGTTTCAACGTCATTTTCAGACAAGCAACTGATGAAAGGCTTCAAAATGAAGGGACAATTAAGAATCCATCAATGAAGGCCAAAAAATCGGTGCACCTGGAAATGTCGAAGATTCAAGATTTTACCGACCTACGTGTGCTATCTATTGTCCCGCACAAGAAAACGGCGGCGAGAATGCAATCAAAATCACAACTTTGATTTTAATAATTTTTATCACAGCCCGCGCAACTAATTTTAATTTAATTATATAAGTTTTTTTAACAAAAACAAATTATGCAATACAATTTACATAATCGTTTTGTGTTTATTAGCTTATTAATAGGAAGAGTCAGCACTGCGTACGATATCCACGTTAAAATACATAAATCTCATTTATTATTCCCAATAAATGATAAAAATTTATATATGTTTCGGTAGAAACTTGTCAGTATGTTAACGGTCGTTAGTTGTGCTGTTATGCGACTGGTAAAAAATTCGATTTCTGCCTGATATAAGTCCGAAAACTTTATCTAACTTACTGTTGCCAGCTTCAGTTTATTCGGGTTTTGTGGAATTAAACAAATCACATGGATGTGTCGGAAGCCGTCAAATAAATAATAATCATCACGATTGGGAATTTGCACCTCGGATGTTCCAGTTGCGCACAATAATACCAGTGATGCGATCCAGATTTCCGCATTAAAATGTATATTTGCTAATAGTCGATTTCCGTCATTGCTCTTAACATAGCCGAAGAAATTCGTAACGCGTCAATACGCATGACCTACAGTAGTTTTACAGCTTTACAGAATCGGTTCCAAATTGAGATTAGTAATAAATGGAAACTCGCTATTTTTATTTAACTCGTTCTTCAGCACGCAGCATATATAGCGCCCCTTCACATTCAGTAACTCATATGGTATGGACAAAAACTGAAAAATAGTTTATTATCACTATTGTATTGATTTTCTGCCGCCGAAATTTCAGTCATGTACAATGGTTGCGAGACTTTTAAATGTGAGAAACACAGTACTCATTTTTGTGCCTCTCCATCATGCTCTGGTGATGACCGAGTAAATCGGAAAAAGGTAAGTATCTGCGACTGAGGATAGTATGTTTGTTAGTTATAAAATAAAACAAATTATTGCTCCCAGGGTTTTGCATCGCATCCCAAGTGGCCGTTGACAATCAATGTCTAGCTTCTAGTCTGCACTTGGCCTGTGCTTGTACTAACAGAAGTAGGAGCAAATAAATTTTCTGACGCCCCGAACATCCAGGTGTACCTCCCTTGAGAATGCTCCTTAGCCTTGGGCAGACCATTTCAGAATATAACCAACTGAGTTGATGGTGCTTGCAGCCTTGATTGGCAGAAAATATCAGGGCAATATGACTTTTAATGCAGATCATCTCTCCCCACTTGAAATGAGAGACCTCACGCCTTTTTAATGCTTACACATAATGACGAGTAAGCTGATTTATAATAATCCCTCACTACTTCAGATAGCCCACATTATACCAAGAACCGCATTATCACCTTTTTCTTGCCTGGTGGATATCTGTAAACTTGATACTGTAAGTGAGTCTAAAATTGAGGATCACAGAATGGAAAGCTATTCCGGCTATTCTGGGGAAATTCTTATATCATCGCGTACCCGTGGAATCATAAATAAAGACGGTGTTAACTTGGAACATTCAAATTGAGGTCAGTTGGTGCGCGATTGACTTTGCTGTCTGGAAGACGAACATCACAAAATGTCGTGCTCATATTCCTTTGCTGATACCAATGTACCGATAAAGTCAAAGGGTGGCTTATCAATAAGATTTTGAAATATATTAGTTTGTGCTATACAAGTGAGACAGTCGTTTACGGCTGATGAATAAATGAAGCATGGTATCCATACTATTTATTTCTAAGATACGTGTGTCTTAGTCTGACCAATTTCATAGGACAAGGTGACTTCCGCCATCGCAATGCGAAAGTTATACAGCCAAAAGAGGTATTGGTTACCTGTTAAATATTTTCGGAATTTAAGTCAGGTATACTGAGCGTCTTATTTTATGATGCAGAGATATGGAAGACAATTGAATATAGCTACGAGTACCTGGACAGCTTTGCAAAAAAATATACTCGCTCCGTGTGGTTTAGGTCATTGTGAGTTAAGCGTCAGGTGGCCATTAAACATAGCAACGACTGCAGGCCAATGAATTCTATTCGGCCGCTGCTTGATGTCCTATTAACACCCAACCATGTTATGGATTGCTCATCAAGTTGATTGGAACAACGCTAGGTTCCGATACATGTGTGGAACCGTATATTATGTGGATACAAATATTCGCAATGTCAATGTCCTGATTACGCTGCACCTGGGCACGTCTGTTGCTCTAACGAGGGCTCGGAGTTTTACAGCACCAGATTCCGAAGCAGAAATACCCAGATTTGAGCTCTGTCCGCGGCAAATTCTGGAAAATTTATATAATTTTTTGTTCATGTTAAGTTTAGCATATCCTTTTAGTCCAATTTGATCTAATTTATTACGACTTACAAGATACACAATAAAAAATTACTGGATAATTTCAGGTTCCTCGTTATACCCAACAAGGTGTTTGTATCCACTGTCTTTAATTTACAGGTTCATTGTTCAGTAAATTATTATTGTAAAAACCCTTATGTCTAAGCATATCTTTATCGGGTTTAAATTAATATGAATAATCTTTAAACGTTTCTCTTCAAGTATAAAAATTAGGAAAGTCCTAACGATATATTTACAATATGATGGTTTATGTAGATAAACCTGATGGCTGCGAGATTTCAAAATATTTTCTTACTCATAAATGTAAACGCGAAAATTAATATACTGTTACATCCACTCAAAATTATTCTTTTTAAATAATTTCTTTGAATATCGACAAAAACCACTCAAAACAGGTAAAAATTACCGTTAATTTATGAAAGCCATTTATTTCATAACGTAAGTCAAATAAAATATTTCATGTTCATCGATGCAATCCTGATTGCAAATTTTATTCCACAGATACAGAAAGCCAAAAAATATAATAATAGCGCAATATACAAAAGCTCTATAGTCCGTGCAAATATTCATTTGAAATTAGAATCAATTACCATAGATCTGATAGAAAATATTACTGAAAAAATTATT
This sequence comes from Eudiplozoon nipponicum, assembly GCA_029291075.1. NCBI lineage: Eukaryota > Metazoa > Platyhelminthes > Monogenea > Mazocraeidea > Diplozoidae > Eudiplozoon > Eudiplozoon nipponicum. The sequence goes on along the minus strand of JAQBSW010001236.1, from coordinate 137,550 downwards.
TACAAAAGCTTGAAAAGTACAAAATGAATATTTAAAAATATAAAAAGAAATAATTTCACCGCTGAATGTTTGTCAAAAATGGAAATAATGTACAATTAATTTCTATATGTAATTATTAATAACTTATAAACTGTTTATAAACAAGGTCCTGATAGAAAATTAATAGTATTACCGAAATATAGATAATCATAACTAAAGAAAGCGGGTTAAAATGTGAAATAATATAGTCCTACGGAAAAATCGAAGTACAAAGAATAGAAAGACAAAAAAAATATATATATATATATATATATATATATATATATGAGCAGGTGGATGGATCAATTAATCGAAAGAAATATTTTGAAAAATAAATAGAATAAAAGATAGATAAATAGATTAATATAAAGATAAACATATAAATAAATTAATAGATGGACGGATAGATATGTAGACAATTAGATAGTTATATAGACATAGATAGATAAATAAATAAATGAATGGATAGATAGATAGATGGACAGATAGATAGATAGAGTGACAGACAGACGGAAAAATTGATAGATAGATAAATAAATTGATAGACAGATATATATATATATATATATGTAAGTAGTTAGATAGGTTTTTAGATTAATAGAAAAATTGATAAATAACCAGAGAAGTAGATAGAAAGTTTTGCCATATACAAATTTTAGATACTTGAAATATGAATGATTAAAATGTTTTTTATAAGATCATTTCTAATTTTCCATGAGCCTTTGTTTTTGGGCCGATTTTGTTTCTTCATTAAGGGCCTCATTTTCGTGATGTTTGCGCTTTAAACACGGTTTTTCTAGCTGGTTTACAGGATCAAATGAAGGCGTCTGAAGCTGGTTGTTTATGGGACTGGTTTCTGTTTTCTTCTGTCTGACTCGTCTGTTTTGAAACCAAATTTTCACCTGAGATGTAAAAACAGAATAAAATTTATTATCTCAATGAATAAATGTAAATGGTTATAAATTTCATAGACCTTAAATGTATATTTATCAGATACTGACGCAATAACGTAGTTAAATACTGTTTTGTGCGGAGAACTAATATGTATGCAAGTATGTATTAGGTGTTGCAAACCTAGTAACAAATTAGTTCAGTTGTGACCAGAAGGATAAACCAAAGGCAGCATGAACGGAAAGTATAATCTCATGCACATTCATTTTGTGCTTACTGGCGACTCATCCGTAGGAGCCGGTATTACGCCCTTTAACCAGTATATATTTGGTAGAAGAATGTGGAATAATAGGACGATACAAAAAAATGTCCAAACCGTGCTTACATATTTATGGCAATAAATGTTCCATTAGCATAGCGTTTAAGCAAATAAATTGATTAACTTTCATTATTGTTTAAGCAGTGCTTATTTTGTATTTACAACAGACAAAATAACTACAAATTTTTCTTGGTTGAAACGGAGGAATATGCAGTTGATAGAGTTAATTACCTGTTTTTCTGACAGGCCTAGACTGCATGCCAATTCAATTCGCTGCAAACGTGAGAGGTACGCAGATTTCGCGAATTCTCGCTCTAGATGCAAAATCTGCATGCTGTTAAAAGCTGTCCTCTGCCTATTCGAATTTGGAAAGCTTTTTTCTGAACAAACCCTGGGTGGGGATATTTCTGAATTGCACAATTTCTCCGCATTAATCTCAGTCTCCACCGGACAAGACGAGAGTGCTGATGAGGAAGTTGACGACGATGAGGAAGATGACGAAGATGCTGAGGACGATGAATATGATGATGCAAACGCAGAGGCTATTGCTGATGATGCTGCAGCTGATGATGAGATAATCGATGAAAATTCCCGTTGAGAAGAGGACAATAGAGTAGATGACAAGGACGATTCTGAGGAGGACATCTGCGGGGAGGAGGATAGACTTCTATTGTGTACCTGACTTGCGTCGATCGTTTTCAAAATTCCATTGGTAATATTTGTCAATATGGTAGAATTCTCACCTGCCGAGGATGTTTGCCCACCTGAACAATCCAGTGAGAATTCAAGCCTACCATGGCTTCCGTGGTTTTCAACATTCCTTTCAAAATGGTGTCTGTGTTGTTGGTCGATTTGCGCTAGCCCCGGTAATGCGTCAAACAGATCCAAACGAGTTGCTATCTTTTGATTTTGACATAACTGCGGTGGTGAGGAGAACGGATGCATTTGAGAAATCGGCCAGAAACCTTTGTTAGAATGACAAGGAGTTGAAACAGCACTGCCAAATCGGCTCATTTCTTGCGTCGTTACGAAGTGATCAAATTGAGCATTACGATGAAAACAATCGGTTTCCGTTGAAGTTGGACATGTTAGATGTGCTTGACCTCCAACCATGTCGGATTGAGCATTGAATGGAAAATAAGAGGAGTGAATGGATACTGCATTCGTATCATCTTTTATTCCATTAGAGTCATAATTATGGTGGACCTGTGAAGACCAGTTTGACAACACTGCATTGTGCATTAGTGATGTTACAATTTGCCCGGCACCTCCAGTAATGGGCATCTGGTGCTTTTCAACATCATGTACTTTAGAAATATCATTTAAAAACGAAAAACGAGTTATATTGCTTGAAAGAATGAAAAATTGCAAGACTGGAGTCATATATATATATATATATAAGAAACACATGTATAAACAGAAATCGGCTGCAATTTAGCTCTAATTAGAATTAATGCCACCTGACAGGAACATACAATTTCAGAACCTACATTGCGGAGAATCTGTATGTTCGTTTCGTTCATGTAGGATTCGGTTCTGTAAATCCGAACTAGGCATTGCCTAAAAATAGACAGAACTCGAACAACCTGATATATCATTTTTGAGGGGTACACTTGAAAAAGACTATGATCCCAAAATGAGCGCAAATGTCTACAAAACGGGCATAAATGAAAATGGTAAAATTGAAGCACCCTGTTTCGGACACAAGACTCTGGCGCACGCATGCTCGAAAACTATTTCTTCTGGATTTTCTGTACATTGCAGTGACATTAGGCAGGGAAGATTTGCGCATATCCAATGAATTGTCGCAACAAACCATGAATTACTGTTGTCTTAAGAAAGTAATATTATCCCATTTTGACGAACCGTGGCGATGATACAATTAACAGCTAATTGCATATTTCTAGTTTTAGTGTGGTCTAGATAGCAATTTCAATATATTTTCTGTATTTATTAATTAGGCATATTAGGCGTAGGTCTAGGAAACTGTCTCGTATTTTACACGAAGGCATCCATAATATATTTACCATAGTTTACAGCAGCATGGAAATTGCATCACGTACTTCAGCTGAATAACTCGCACCGAGAATCAATCCTTATTGCGTTACTAAAGGTAGACCAACATAATTAGTCAAAGTTGATGTATTTTCTAATAAGTACAATTATAAGATGGCCACTACCACGATATTTGATAACTGATGTCGATCGAGGCCATGGTGAAAGGCTTTACCGGAGTAGCAGGTGTTCAGAATGGCTGTTATTCTTAATTTTGGTAAAATTCAGCCTACCTTCAAAAGCATAGCCTTGGTACTCTTCACGAGTTCATTCCATGTTATACAAAATGAGCTGATTTCGATGTCACACTTAATACAAAGTTGAATCTACAATTGCATCACTCTAAACATGTGTAGGAGATTGCACTTTTCACACTAAGCACGCACACGCTCTTAATTAACAGACGTATTGACATGCTACAAAACTTCGATGGCCGTTAGAGAACAACGACGAAATGACTAATGGCAATCAAACCGCAATGCATACACAAATTGTGGAAAATAAGATATGCGTATTTCAACATTCGAAGTCTCACGTGCATTGTATTTGATTGGGAATTTCGTCTTCAAAATATCAATGTAATCACGACAATAGCACTTTTGCAATTATTGTCACACGCATTCAAAATGCACAATCAAACTATAATTGGTTATGTGAGTGGTGATAAATTACTTAAATCAAATCTGTGATATTCATTAATTATTTTCAGAATAAGTGTGTAACCAAAAGATGTGAATCAACTAGTAGTATCCACATAAAAGTATTTGGAAAAGGAAAGACCAGCTAAGGTTTTCACTCATGGTAGTCTTACACAATCTGCCCTCAATCTTATAAACTTTATAAAAACATTTCGATTTGCACCCATGTTATTAAGCGATCTTTTCTGCTCTGTCGTTTGCTATGATATACCAAAAGGTGATACATCATATTCGATTGTTTTATTTGAATCATCTCCACATGCCCAATAACACATATCTTGCATATAATTTTTCTAATTACTTGAAATTTTAGCATGATTCCTAGAAAAGGAATAATCAGTCATATTAATGATAAATCGTACGATTAAAGAAGTTTTTTTTCTTTATAGAATGGTAATTAATAAAGAAGTATTCACTATTCCAAACAAATTGCGTTACACTTCCTCGTGTACGACGAGGACAATTGTTGAAGTTTAGCGCCCATTGGAATAAAAGTTGAGAACAACACGTGCCAATAAAGCAAGTAGCTACTACGAAAAGCCGAAATATCATTTTAGTTTTTCAAGCTTAGTCTAAGTTTAAATAATAAATCGGATTAAATCAAAGAATATCATCGGTGCAACTGTTCAGTGATGCAGGGTAGCAACAGATTCCGAAGCAGACGTGCCCAGGTTCGCATCCTATACGCGGAAAATTCTGAACAGTAAGCGATGGGTTCCTAATAAGCTTGAAACCGATCTATTGGGTGATTTGCCTTTTCTACACTATGCTTTACTTAGTTTATACTGACAAATATATGTACATAATTGGTCAGGTGTTTATATCAAGATCGCAACCTTGATTAAAGTAATAATCAAAGAAACGTTTTTATTTCTAGAATTGTATGCTATACGATTAACTAAATAGGCAAGTCTTTTCCATAGGTAAATTGTAATAAAATTCATGGATTAATTACTACAAAATTTTGAATTTACTGTAAGAGCTACACAAATGGCAAAAACATCATAAACGAGTCCTTTTACAAATACAAATTATAATGAATATGATATCAATCTTCTCAAGAGCTTGTTGATGATACAGCCTAAGCTTATATAAACACAGATTTTGATAATATTGCTCCTATGGGTCATATTTTGTGGTCGATTTGCTGCAAAGGCGCATCTTTGAGTAGATTTCTGATTAGCTACGTCAGGTAGGTGTACAACAGAACGTTTCCGAGCTGTACTTATCTAATATATTCAAATCCACATAAATTAACAGTGCCTAATTAATCGTTTCTTTTATAATTCCTTTGAAAGGACAGATCTTTAAATATTCTCAACACTAATATAACGATGAAGATAAGATTCATAATTATTCTAAATATGTTAGTTCATTCATTGGATACACCATTATCAAAATCATGATCTACGCATAAAAGTTTTAAAATAACGGTGCATGACAAGATTTCCTTGACTAGAGTTTAAGAAATTCTTAAATAAAATGACAGGTTAAATATAACTTACATAATAAATCTTGGCAATTGTCCGGTGACTCAGTATTTGACAAAACCAGCTGCTTATTCCAAAATTCTGAATGATTAAGGTCATAGTTCCATTCCGGTTGTAATAAACTGGTGTCATTATGGAGCGCAATGGACGTCTGTTTATTATCTTGATTCAAAGCAGTGCAATTTTTTGTTGATGCACTACATTCCTTTTCAAACTCACGACAGTCTGTACTCCACTCATTGCCTAGTGATTTGAAATGATCTAACGAGACACCATTTACAAGGCCTGTTGGTTGTTTAATTTGACTCTCCATCTGTTTGCACATATAGCCTGCGTTGAAAAATGGATAGGGTGAAGTTCGAACTTTTCGGGCAGCTGCATCAGAATTCAGTTTATCCGTGATTAGCTGTTGTAGTTGCAGAAATATATTCGGATTATCCAGCAATATCCTAGAAAATTGGTTCTGATTCACGGGAGTCCCGTAAATATGTTGGGCGTCTGTCTCTATTTTTGCAGAATTATCTTGAAGAAGCCTTGTCATAAAAGATATAAGATTCTCAGAACTGGTAATAGATCTGTCGGCAGAATTAACATTCTTTTGCACCACAACATTGTCCTGACTGAATTGAGAATAATTTTGCATGTCATTGAAGTGTACAGCACCACTATATCCAAAGGCTTTCACGAACCTTGAGGTTGTTTCGTCTACAGTTTTCGCATCAGTTACCTTGTCTACGGGAAAAGTATTGCAATTGGAAGTTGGAGGGGATCTAGTTTTAGATTCAAAGGGACTCTGATTAATAGCCCGTGAATTCTTGTCTGAGGACGAAATTCCGTTTGAGTGATTGATCAAGAATGAAGTTGAAATTGGTAATACTTGGGCGTTATATTTCGTTTCAGACGATGCAATATTTCCAAATGTTGTGGACGACGAAATAAAAGCAGGAACAGAAGTGTGATGATCTTCATTAATCTTCTGTTGTGTTTGAAGTATTTCTGCCATGGAAAATGATTTCATCATGAATTCTGCTATCACGTTGTAAAGTAACTGTGGCCCAGAAAACAATAAACTCGTTCCTCTATTAAAAACGAATATGGACAAGTTTAAGCAAACAAACTAGCTCAACAACTTAGTACTCTCCAATGTGTCGCAAAGAGTAAATGTGGTTTAAATTGGTAAATGGCGTAATCAGCTGATAGTCATAGCTAGTCGGTAATCTGAGTTATGCTCAAAAACAGCGAATATGAATGTGCGCCTTTGTGTGATTGGCTACTGTATAGCTGATAGGCGAATTTAATGAAGTCATTAATTACGCATGGATCTGAGTAGATCTGATACGTTGAAATCAGTATATTGTAAAGCATAAATCGGCAATCCCATTAGAAATCTAATTATTCTGCTCCTCGTGATTATGCAGGCAAATTTGTACGTCTAGTTGCCTGTCTTTATAATATTGTTTTCGGTATCACGTGAGCAATGCTGACATTCACTTATTTATTTCAATGCGCTAATTAACGCTGTCTCAGCAATACTTTCTAACCTGATCAAAGAAAATTTACTCGTAATTGGACAGCAAGAATTATCTAAGCCTGTAAAGCATGTCTCATCTCGCATAAATTGTGCAACCTCTCTCTCTCTCTCTATTTTAGTCACACACACACACACACACAAGTGTATTAAACAGAACAAGTAATTGTTACTAAGCTATGTTGTATTATGCTGCACATGTTACATATACGAATTCTGATAAAAAGGGGATAACGTTAAGTGTTAAAATAATTTCGTTTGTCCGCGTAATCTAAAGTAGAATACATAATTTATCTATTAAGGTAGCACTACTTCATAAAAGCCATGATCAGGGTTATGCAACAAGTCCGTTCTTTAAATGATCATTGTTTGCCCGGGCGGTGATAACACCTAACCCATTAACTCATCACGTACTGTACAGAATTTACCACGGACAGGGATCAAACCGGGGCACGACTGCTTCGGAATCTGGTGCTCAAAGCACAGAGACACCCTTTCGCACACTACATACAATTTTCAGTTATATAATAACTAATGTAACCCAGTTAGAC
>JAQBSW010001236.1:0-122500 GCA_029291075.1 Eudiplozoon nipponicum | reverse complement strand
ATGATCAAACCTACAATAAGCAAGGTAAGGAAATAACGAAATATAACTCTCACACCTAGTAGACTTGAACAAATTTTACGCGTCTGGAATATGAGCTGCGCAAATACTTTCCTGTTACAATAACAAATAATTCTCAGATTTCGCCAAAGCTATTTTAAATGTTCAAGTAAGAAATCAATGGTTGCGCTGCTGAGAAAAAAATTAGTTTCGGATTTGAGAATAAAACGCGATGATTTTATTTAGACAGGTGAAGGCCATAAACCTGCTAAGATCCTCAACATAGAACTGGAACAAATTGACCAATTGAAATCAATAAAGAAATGTATATTAGGTATATAAAGTCAGATGTGCTCTTCTCAATCATAAAAGCTTCTATTATAAAGTAATTTAGTGGTCTGTCCGCTGAACAAATTCTATACAGTTATAGAAATGGTTTTATAATAATTTTCAATACCTTGTATATTCTTTGCGGTTTGACCCTCGTTAGTTAGCTTGCCGTTTTGTCCTGATGATGACATGCCGCGCGATGTATTAGATAAAATGAGATTCGTGCTTATCTCAAGGCAGTATACTCCATTCAAAGATAGGAAAATGACTTGTTTTCCCGTTTTGTCAGTTTTATATGACAAATTCAGTAAAATAATCACTGATATTTAACTGATGAATCTCGTTGCGCAGTGCTGTCCTTCTTGTTGTGGGATTTGACTGCATTTTTCTTGTGTGGGACAAAATTGATAAAGACTCCCCTTAGGTTTGGTAAAATTTGAATTTTGATCATTTTCGTGGTATCTGATTTTGACTGAATAATAAGTCTGAAAATGACGTTGAACTGACACTGAAATTTATATCGAAATTGTCTCAGTACTGTAAGTTAAATTGTTTGAAAATCTTGTTCCAACGTCATTTTCAGACAATCAGCTGATGGTAGGCTTAAAAAGGAAAGGACAAGTGAGAACCCATCAATCGAGGCCAAAAATCAGATCTCCTGAAAATGATCAAAATTCAAGATTTTACCGACCTAAGAGTGCTATCAATTGTCCCGCACAAGAAATCAATGATTGTTTTCGCGATAATTGCAATTATTTTAATCACCTTTGCGGACTTGAGAAGTCTGATTCAATTTAATTAATCTAGTCCAACGGTTTAGAAATCTATTTTTCGTGCGAGTTTTCTGACGCTTATCGACCACACATCATCAAAATCAACGCACGCTGGCATACTGCTCAATGAAAATCCATTCGAAATATAAATTAAATACATTGAGTAAAAACATGCAGCTCTCTTTATTAGTGATTTGGCATAAACTATAGATAATTGGAATGTCAGCTGCACAAATTCCACGCAGTTTCGAAAATAATTTTTCTGCAGCGTATGTGAATTATGCAAATAATTTCCGCTTAATCAAAACATTCAGTTTCACATTCATTATCACGTATTCATAAAAGTAACCATTAATTTAACGGATAATGTTAAATGAAAATCTCATTTAATTTGACCAGCCTCACGAAATTTTAAAGCTGTCTCCAGTCGAACGTATTGCAGCATTTAGAGCGCTCATGTTCCTTCTTAGAATACGGCAACAAACAAGCTAATGAAAACGAAATCAAAATTTATAAATAAGCCATGAAATGGTATAATTTCTGATTTCACCTCTGGCACCCTCGCATACATAGTGTTTTAAGGAAACACTATGTCTTTACGAACAAAACGTTGAAAACATGTTTGTCGCACGTTTCCTATCTATTCAATAATGCAGTAAATGACTACGTGAGTAGTCACGACGTCTATTTACGTGAAATTCGTAGAATTAAGATTGACACCAATCATATTTTCTATGACCATTGCACCCGCATAGCATTCACACGAAATGACGAGTTTAGAATTTTTTATCATAAGATTAGTAGGACTGCAAATGAGCTTAGAATAGCACTGATTTTATAACGTTTGTAAATTGAAAAGGTGTTTCTTATACTTAGTAGTCACTCATACATTTTACTTGTTTTGTACGACGATTATACAATATAGATATTTATATGTCTTTAATGGGCTTAACTTGATCTCGCCTTTCACTAAATTTAAGTCATGCAATTCGGCATTCCCTCAAACAATAATTGATTGCGCGGGTGCTGGTAACAATTCTTTATATCAAGTTTGCGAACTTGAAGTAAACACCAATCCCATTGTATTAAACCAGTCTTCGAACAACATAACAAAACTGCCGCCAGTCGCAATGCACTGACGCATTTCGACCTTCCATGATCATCACCAGAGTACTACGGCAAACTGACTAGCGAGGATTAAACTGCATTGCATATATATTGAAAGCGAAGTTAGATATGCAGATCTCATCTCTAGTAGTCTTGCATAAATTGTACGTTACTCTAAATGTCGCCTGCACAATTTCTATGCAGCCACGAACATTAGCTGTTTGTAGCTTTCGCCACTCACATATATATAGACAATACAATTAAAAAATAATTGATTACGCGGGTGGTGGTAACAGTTCTTTAAATCAAGTTTGCGAGCTTGAAGTAAACACCAATCCCAGTGTATTTAACCAGTCGTCGAACAACATAAAATGCAACTGGCGGTAGTTTTGTTATGTTGTTCGATAACTGATTAAATACAATGGGACTGGTGTTTATTTCAAGCTCGTAAACTTGATTTTAAGAATTGTTACCACCACCCGCGCAATCAATTATTGTTTAATTATTGTCTATATATATATATATATATATATATATATATATATATATATATATATCAGTGATGGCTTAACCGTAAAACTTCCATAAATCTGGTAAAAGACGCAAAAAATCAAGATTTTCACAGCACATAGTTGCTCTCGCCGAATTCCTAGTATGCGATACCTAGGGTGAAGTCCGAATTTCTGATTTTCCATATATGATGTATGAACAACAGTTAGATCCTGGTTAGCCACTTTGCCTTTCTACTCTGATGACAATTATGGGAATATACTCATTTATGCGGAGAACAAATGTATATGCAAGTGCATATTAAGTGTTGCGTACTTAATAACAAATGAGTATAAATTGAACCTGAATGATTTGCCAAAGTAAGTATAACCAAGATGTACACGCGCATGTACACACGCGTTTCGTGCTAATTGACGGCTCATCAGTGCCATATATTTGGCGAAGAAATATAGGACAGTTCGACGGTACAACCTCCTATATGAATGAGTATTCAAACAAATATAACGCCTTTGGCAATGCGACTTCAAAGCCAAGTAACAATATATTATACAGCGAGCGTTTAAATGGTACCAGAGAAATTTTTTGAGATAGCAAGGTTGTAAATGGTAACAACACAACGGTTTTCCAGATATCAAGCAGCGGGAGATAGCAACACAAACCGATGTTCGAGATACCGAGCCCGAAAATGGTACCAACACAGTAGTTTTCCATATAGCGAGCCTGTAATTTGCACCCACCTAATTACTTTTCTGATAACAGGCATGTAAAAGTTACCAGCAAAGTGGTTTACCAGACAACAAGTTTATGAAAGGTTTCAACGCAAAATTCTTCCTGACACCAAGTCTGTAAAAGTTACGAACAACATTTGTTTTCATCATGGGTGTTGGAAACGCGTAGCGCGTGCGACCGTCGATAATTTTTCTGTATCCAGCAATTGGTTCAATGTCATAGGAATTGTTTAATTCTATAGTACTCAAATATTATTGAAATAATGCACTGTCAACATTCAAGACATGTGCAACTTCTGTAAGACAGCTAGCGTCGACAGCTACCTTTGTTTTTTCAATAAATTGCACACATTTTTCAGTTTAATTCTCATCATACAGTTTTCCGATGATGAAACTGAAGTTAGAGAACCATTGTGCATCCACCTAGCTCTAGTTTTGTAACTTCATGTGACTGTTTAAATATAATTAGACTGACGTTAACTGAAAGTCAGCGAGTTTAATTTAAAATGTTCGCGTCATCGGCCACATAAAATGCGATTATTTAATTTATTGACTGGTATAAATGTTGCGTAATCTTCAAATAAACTCTTTAATGGCATAGAAGTTGACCATCCATCATTTCAAAAAATTACAATGAATGCGAATCCAGGTAGGTTAGGAGTAACTAATAATTTGCATGAGGATGGTGCTGGAAAATTGGCATCAAAACGTCGCCAGTAAACAAAGATGTGATAGAACCGCATTTCCATTGGAACAATTATAAACCCAGCCCGATCGAAGACAAAAAGGAAATGGAAATTGTGATAAATCGGATCTTTGTGGAACTGTTCGCGCAAAGCTAGAAACCGCGTACGCAAAACGCGACATTGGAAAATATGAAACTGGCACACCGCAATCAAATTTCAAAAAATACATTACATTTCTGTTCCAGCAGAAGACCGGAAACTCTAAAGCCCGCTGGACCACCCGACGGTTTGCATCGGACATCGACTCCCCCTCGTCTACCATCAGTCATAACCTCGTTCAACGGATGCCAGTGATCCCTGCACGAAGCACTAGCTTCAATCTAGTCGACTCCATCCTGGTCAATACTACACTTCATAAATTCAATATTCACGACAAAAAAGCTCCGTCGGTCGACGTCTGCTTCCGGTCCGCCATCATTTTCGATCTCACACTCAAACTCACCTGTCCGAATCCAGCCTACCCCGCTTTGATGCTCGGACACTTCATGGACTGAACTCCAATTGATCTTGTCTAGTCAAATGGAATCTCTTTTTTTCACCAGATTGAACTATCATACATTTGATGAGAACTCTTCTCCTCCTCAACTCCTCCCGCCCCTGTTGTTCGGCATTTTGCTAGCCACAATTTCATTCACCTCCACATATCCTACCTTTGATTTGTTATTTCAATGGTCGGGCCTGTTGGCCTTTGATGCCAAATAAATGTATTATTTTTATTATTATTATTATTATTCGTAGCTAGCACCACGCATTGCGAGGCCAACAAGCCCGGATATGATCTTTTATTTAATATGTTCAAAATTACACAAGAAATGGATCTGAAAAACCTAGTTGCTTCCTATCTCTAGACAAATTGTGCTCTGCATATCGTAACGCTTGGACTTTAGAAAATTGGAGTTTCACACAGACTGGAATTACTAGGCTTATTCAACGTATTGTAGAGCTACGAATGGGAGCCCAGAAATCAGGTCTGTTTATCGGGAATACGGCAGGTTTAATGGTAACACTGCGCAATTGCAATCGTTAGAATCATATTCTAGTCGATTTTGCCCTAGTCACAACAAAGTTTAGATAAATTTACGAGATACGTATATACAGTTACCGACAGTACTTGTCTGTAAGTTCTATACCGGTTTCATACATTTTTATTAACGATTTACAATTGTTTGCCATCGTCAAATATACCAAAATGTAATTCTACGTTTGCTTTATATTCTGATCTTTTCGAATGTCGGGCTAGTTGGCCTGTTAATAAACACAAAATATATTAAATTCGTTGAACAAACTTTTGGTTTTAGGTCAATAGAGATGGATGTAAATTTTAAGATTTGTTGCACGAAAGTGTGGACTTGTTATCGGACATTTATATGGAAAGTATGTCTTCTCATAAACATGCAAATACCCAGGTCGAAAAGTAACTTTCCGCTAATTTTCATCGCTTTCGTCAAAACTCCGTTTTTATAGCTTAGTGAACGAAGCAAGCATTCTTTGCAAAACTCTTCCAGTCAGTGTGAAACGCCAATTTTCTCGACTCCAAGCTTTGCGAGGTGCAGAACACAAATCGTCTGAAGATAGTAAGCAACTAGTTTTTTTTCAGTTCCATTTATTGTACAATTTTGAACATTCCTTAACTAAAAGATCATAACCGGGCTTATTTGTCTCGCAGTGAGTAGTGCTAGCTGCGTAACTGGAGAGAATCAAGGCGGATTTAATGCTGCTAATGAGCTTAATGCAGCGATTAGGCGTTATTACCGCCTCGAATTGAGGTCTTTAATCAGATATATTAACGATGTTTACTTTGAATAGGAATTTTTGGCGCTTATAGTCTCATGCATCTAACAAGGACACTAACTTTGCCATAATTTCTGTATTAAAGAGTAGCGCATTGAAAAAGCGAAAAATGACACTTTCAAACGTCGTGAGACAATCGATAATAATTGAAACTCCAACCTTTTTGTGGATAATAAACGTCATGTCGAAGCCTTCATAGCGGCGAGACCAGTCACAATCATTCTATCAACGAGAAATATATGTATTAGACCTCGAAACGAAGATGATCCAATGTATTGCAGAAATACCAGTGCTAATCTATAGACCGCATCTGTCAATCCTGGATATGATAGAACATGATTTGTTGAAGCGTATCCGGATGCCGATTAATTCTGAGGAACGAAAGCCAACAGTTGTGTGCAGCAAAACGGCGATCATTCAGCTCAAATCCAGAGTAAAATGGCTAAAATCGGTTTGGGATCATAGAAAAGAGAGGAAAATGACGCCGAAGACAGTCAATGACTTGACCCTGAGCACTTGAACTTCGCAAAATCTGCTAAAAGGAAGAACCATTAGTACGAGAATTAGAATTGTCGATATCACTATTATGTGAAAAGGCACTGAGAATCACTATTGATGTTCAGCGGTTCCTGGTGTAGCACCTGTTTTGGAAACAAATCGATTATTGATAATACTTCCAGAAATACCTGTGAAATGTTAGGAATCCATACCAGCAACAAGGAGAATTGCCTATGCGAGTGTAACAAGTAACGCTTCAAATCACTAATGCCACTTAAAAATTCGTTGAAGTGCATGTTGACAGCACTTTTCAGCTCACAGTGAGATAAGCTTTATTTCCGTGACTAGTGCACCAAGAAATTAATTCGTGACATAGAGCGTTAGGAGGCAGGCTGTTTAGCATAAAAATACAAATAAATCTTAAGAGTTTTTATAATAATTAGATAAAACTCAATGTGTTCGAAATTACTGCCAACTCTATCGCAGCTTCGTCACCTAAGAATTTAGCCAATTTTATTCCGAAATTTAACACTCTCAATTAGTTATGTGGTTCAAAGCGAATTTTTAGAACTCTATCGTCTCTGAATTTAAGAGAATATTTTTGTATTAAAACGGAACTTATTCGTTGCACCAAAAATTATCAAGCTAAATTATTAACGAACTACAATTTCGAGCTATTCCTTTGTCGATTACTGGTTAATTAGACATAAATATATCTGGCAGAGCGCAACGACCAGAGTGGGTGTGCTTGTGGATTTCTATATTTCTCTAATTTTAAACGGAGATCGGGTTTCATTTTGTTTTTATTTTTAGATTCTCGCGATTTCTCGTCTGATTTCATCTCTGGGATGCACCTGGAATTTACCTACATATTCCAAGGACCTACTACTAACTCATCGGATTTTTCCGTATAAACATATATACCCATTTTCTCTCTCTCTCATTCGTCATAGTCTATACTATATCTGTTTTTCTATCTCCATCCACCATGAACCAGATTTTATCGCCAGCCCCCATCACCCCGTTCTTAACACAAAAGCTAATCCCCAATCTTGCTGACTTACAGCAACAAATGGCTGATGTCACAAGACTAATTGGAGCTCTAACAAGCAACCTTTCGATCTCCACCCTGCAGCCACACCTATTGCGTCAGACTGACGAGCTTTTAAACGGTTAGCGAAGGAGGTTGCCTTGTGAAACCACAGCAAGCGCAGCCTCTTTCTCTGGTCATCTCAAATCCTAATCACCCTTATTATCGTCTGGCAAAGTCAAATTTAAGCGTGACTGCACGCTACTACAAAGGAAAATAGAAAAATCTCGGACCCCTCCGCCAGACACAACTCCTCCTCCTGAAGCTAGTCATGCCTTTCCGGGCAGGAGCAATCCAAAAAACGCCGCTCACTCTACGGCGGCATCCTTAGAGACGCCTTTTCTTCCAGACCATTCCTGTTGACCTCCGCTCGGTTTGAAGTGCTTCCCTTCACCAACAGCCCATATTCCACGACCAATCTCCCCACACAATATCTCAATCTTTACCGCATGGTTGTGGCCGACCACACCGCGTAAGATCCCCAAATAATGGGCCCTCTCCCTCTATCTCCTCTGCCAGACCCAAATCTCCACGTCATGTCACTTTCACTACCGGTGTAGAGATCCAGAAACCGACAAAAGGTAAGTCACCCAAGGCCAAGAGGTAATATCAATTCAGCCCCAACAACTTCAACTCCCTCTTCCGCCAACGACATCGATCCCACAAAAGATAGTTGCGTCTTTTAGTCCCTGATCAGATCCTGTCCCCTCCCATCCCATCAACGCCGCACCAGAGCGGCCCCTCGAGCCCCGATAGCTCACCTCCTTCCTGCTTTCTAATCCTCCAATTACCTCACCCGCCCAACAAAAGTGGGACAAAGGAGATCCAGATCGACGCTGACCACTCCATTCTCGTCAACAGACTTTCAGGTGATTCACCAATTGGGAAGAGTTTAGTCGATTCTGTGACGCCTTTAATTGGAGAGATATTTTTCTCTCAGACAACCTCTCCTCAGGTATTTTGTTGCCCACAATGTCTTATCCTCCCAATTACTTCTGTCACCTCTATTCAACACATTCACGCGATGAACCAGTTGAACGCCTTGTTTAAAGCACGCGACAACCCTGCACGCAATTCTCGACTACGCACAACATCACTTGTTCGCGCTCTCGCTCTCCGACGTATCGATGAGCACATTAAAAATATAATGAACAAACAAGCGCTCAACATCGAGAGACGCATCCGCCCAGCACCCAACTCTCGGATAAAGTTCGCAGTCATCAAGCCCCAAGTACTACAAAAGTCCAATACCTAATACATAAATTTCTCTCGGTCGGACGATTCCAGCTTTGCCGGAGATTATCTAAATTATCTTCTAGACTCCTCCAATTCCACTCCGCCTGCTGAGATGCTTGAGAACGGAGTCGTTCAGAACCTACTTTGGTTCATTATTTCGCCGGCCTCCTTCGTTCAAACAAGCAAAGAAAATCTAAACACCAATTTGATCAGTACGGTGTCTGTCAGAATGATTGCACTTCTCCTCCCGGAATGGCTTAATTCGACAATCTCTCCTATCCTAAAAAATGGTACATCGTCAATCTCCTCACTGAAAGATCTCAGCCCTATAACTATCGTCCCTTCTTTGACTAAATTCTTCGGCAAGCTCTTGTATAACATAATCTACTCTTTTATCAAGTCTCGAGATAACGTCTGCATTCTCGACGATCAACATGGCTTCCTGAATGGCCGCTCTTCTTCCACCAACTTAGTCAGTTCTTGATCACTGCTACTCTATCTCTAAGGGGCATGAATGCACTCTCCTCTTCCTAGATGTTTCCAATGCCTTTGATTCATTGCCGTTCTCGGCAATTGAATCCACCTTGTTAAGCAATGATATTACCGACAACGTCCACAATCTTATCAGTTATTATCTCCGACACCATTACACAACTGTAAAAGTCGAAATAATCACTCGAGGTCAGCCCTTATCCGATCTGGAGTTCCCCAGGGCTCCGTACTTTGTCCGATATTATTCAACCTAACACTCGCTCAAGTTCAGGTTGAGGACAACCTATTCAATCTGTTCAAATATGCAGATGACATGGTAATAGCATTCGGCAACCCTACAGCATCCAACTCCTTCCTACCTCTTATCAATCAGTTTTTATCTTCGTTAAAACCACAGCTTAGCACAATCGGTCTTAAATTAAACCCCGATAAGACTCGTTTGATGAAACCTACCTCTGGCCCCTTTTAGTCTCTCCAAGATATA
This sequence comes from Eudiplozoon nipponicum, assembly GCA_029291075.1. Taxonomy (NCBI): domain Eukaryota; kingdom Metazoa; phylum Platyhelminthes; class Monogenea; order Mazocraeidea; family Diplozoidae; genus Eudiplozoon; species Eudiplozoon nipponicum. Next base: position 112,718 of record JAQBSW010001236.1, on the reverse strand, counting down.
AGTTGTCCCCTTGATATTGAATTAATTGATTCGACTAAGTTACTTGGTATATGCAAGTATGTATTAGGTTTTGCGAAATGTGATAACTGATGTCGATGAAGGCCAGAGTGTATGGTTTAACTGGAGTAAAAGGTGTTCGGAAATTGTTGTAATTCTCAATTTGGGTGAACTTTAGCATAAATTTATATCCATCAGGTTGGAATCATGTACCGACTCGGAAACCATAGTGTTAGTATCCGGTACTCATCGATTTCAAAAAAGGTATCAGTTACTAACACAATAGCCATAGTGTTAGTATCCTTTACAGACTCGGTATATATATTATATAGTGTGAGTTAGCATTGAAGTCGCATTGTCGTTGACTTTAGATTATGTTAGCTTCACTATTACAGGTTTACACATTCGTCTAGGAGATTGTACCGTCCTATTATTCCACATTCTTCTACCAAATATATAGTGGTTAAAGGGCGTAATACCGGCTCCTACTGATGAGTCGCCAGTAAGCACGAAACGAATGTGCATGAGATTACACTTTCCGTTCATGCTGCCTTTGGTTTATCCTTCTGGTCACAACTGAACTAATTTGTTACTAGGTTCGCAAAACCTAATACATACTTGAATATATATTAGTTCTTCGCAACAAACAGTATTTAACTGTAAAGTTACTTGGTATATATTTTTCTAAATCGCTAGACTTCTTCCCACATCTTCAACATACTACCACCACTCTCCATGTGGGCCCGATTAATCTGCTTCAGAACTAACGATTCCACTCAACTCACATTGTTTTAGGTCTATGTCCTACCCTCTCATATCATATGCTAGCGAATTTTATTGCCCTCTCACTCTAGCCTCCTCTTACTCCATCGAACAGATTTCTTCCAGATTTTTAAGGCGAGTCTTCCCTCACAGTCAGAATTATCTGGAACGTCTACTCCTGACTAAACATCTTCCGCTATGGTTTACCCGTCACTTACGAGTCATTTCTTTCGTTCATAAGATCACAACTAGTCTATCACTATCAAACTTGTCTCACCCAAGTCACCGCTATGCTACATGCCATACTTACTACTTACTTACTTTACTGCGGCTGGCTCCTTTTAGAGGATAAGCCGGCTCCATTGATATCCCGGATTAAACCTCTCCATGCCGGGCGGTTGGCAGCCATTTCGGAACATAAAGAGGGCCAATGACGCTCCCAGTGACGCGGACCATAAACATTGCGTAAACCTAGGAGTTCCATGTCCGATTTGATTGTTGCAAGCCATGTCTTCAGTTGTCCGCCTCGGCGGCGGCGCCAGTTTGCACATTGACCTGGGTTCATCACCTGCCGTACCATTTCGTCTTCGGGTTTGCGTAGTACGTGCCCGAACCATTGAAGTCGACGATGTTGGATCCAGACGGATAGTTGCATGATGTCACCGCATTGGTGACGAACAGATGCGTTCGACACTCGGTCCATCCATTTTGTCTTTGTGATGTACCTAAGGCACCAATGGTCGAATACTTCGAGCTTTTTGGAGTCCTCAGAACGTAATGGCCAAGTCTCACAGCCATACAGTAGCACAGGGCGAACAGTAGCCTGGTAGACTCGGATTTTCGTTTTGAGGCTGATTTCACTTCTTCTCCAAAGTGAGTTCTTCAATTGTAAGAAAGCAAGTCTGGCACGGTCGATGCGTGTTCGGACTTCATTCTTTGCTTGACCAGTTGGAAGTATTTTTGAGCCAAGGTACGTAAAATCGTCGACTGTTTCGATTGGGCTGTCGTACACCGTGAGCTGCTCATCAGATGAAGATACACCGATGGCGAAGGCTTTCGTTTTGTCGGCATTGATTTCCAGACCAACGGCTGATGAAAACTGGGCCACTTGATCCAAAACGGTTTGCATGCTCCCAAAGCTGTCAGCAAGGAGAACAACATCGTCTGCGTAATCAAAATCCGTCAGCCATAGGTTATTTGATACTTGAACGCCTCGGAACTCAGTTAGCGCGTTGCTCAGAATCCAGTCAACCGCATAATTGAACAATATGGGTGACAGGGGACATCAACAGAGTCAAAAGCAGCTCGAAAGTCAATAAAACAAGCGACAGTTGGTTGTTGAAATTCGTTGCGATGTTCCAAAACTCGCCATAATGTAAAGATCTGATCAACACAGCCTTTGCCTGGGCGGAATCCACCCTGATTGGGACGGGTACGGACATGCCGCTCATTACAGAAGCGGTTCAATAGAATCGACGCCAACAGCTTGGATGCGGTGTTGAGAAGACTGATACCACGGTAGTTTTCGCACCTTGATCTATCACCCTTTTTGGGAAACGGTAGCAGGATTGACATTCCGAAGTCTGACGGGCATGCTTCTTGTTCCCAGATAGAAGAGAACAGTCGATGGATTGATGGCAGTAGTGCGCCTATACAGGCCTTGTAGATCTCTGCAGGAATTCCATCTTCACCGGGGGATTTCTTGCTCTTCATGCGCTGGATGGTCGTAGCGATCTCAACCTCAGTTGGGGAAGAGCAGTCCACATCGTAGCTGGGTGTAGATGTTGCAGGTGGTTGCGGTGGGGAGCGGCCACTGTATGGTCGGTTCAATAACTGCGAAAAATGTTCAACCCATCTTGCGATTTTGCCATTGACATCAGAAATCAAGTCTCCTGTTGCGCTGCGTAGAATTGTCTCTGCATTGCGCTTACCGGATGCTTTACGTATAAGACGGAAGAGACCTCCGAAATCACCGACGTTTGCAGCCGATTCCATGGCGGAAGCCATTTCATCCCAGTACTGCTTACGGTCAGCCCGAGCAGACCTCGTGGTTTCACGTCTCAGGTGGCGATAATTAGGCGCGTTATTCATCCGGGCATCTCTTGCTTTTTGTGACGCCCGCATCGTGCGTTCAGATATCCAGTCTTTATGGTGACTTTTGATGGTTCCGAGCGTTTCAAGCGCAGCTTGCTGAGTAGAGAGTTTCAAGTTATTCCATTGATGCTCCACATTGGTTTTATCTACGGCATGAGTTCCACCGTCAGCGGCAGTCAACTTTGCAGTGATTGAGGCAGATAGCGCTGTACAACGGGATGGGTCCGTTAGGGCAGCGACATTCAGGCGTTTCGTAGGTTGACGGCGCCGTCGGGACTTGAGATGAAGCCTCAATTTGGCACGTACTAGAGTGTGGTCGGACCCTCCTCGGCTGCCAGTTTCAGCTCCTCGGTATGACCTGCAATCTTCGACAGAAGACATCCAACGCGACCGTACCAGAATGTAGTCGATCTGATTGGCTGTGTGACCATCGTTTGAATACCAGGTGAGCAAATGCTTCCGAGGGTGTTGGAAACGCGTATTGGTAACGCACATATGGTTGACTTCTGCAAAGCTGATAAGTCGTGCTCCGTTCTCGCAGCGCTCACCTAGACCAAACTTTCCCAGTATGTGTCTGGTGGATGAGTCAGAAGGTCCTGTTCGTGCGTTCCAGTCACCAGCAACAAACAGTATGTCGCCTCTGGAAATTCCGTTGATGGTCTCTTGCAATTGGTCGTAGAACTCATCTTTCACATCTGAATCAGCTGCGAGGGTTGGTGCGTAGACGGCTACGACTGTGATGTTAAAAGGTTTCCCTCTCAGTCGGACCGTTGCGATCCTCGGTGATACGGGATTCCAAGCCAGCATGGCTCTCTGCGCTGTAGGACCAAGTAAAATGGCTACACCGTGTTGTCCGGACCCGTCAACTGGTCCGCTGTGATGCATCAAGTATGTTGATTCTGCCGACGGTACTTTTATCTTCGTTGATCCCGTGCCGGGCAGTCGGACTTCAGACAGGCATGCAACTTCAATCTGGTAGTCATATAAAGATTTGGCCGTGATTGCTTGGCTGCCGATATCAAGCAATGTTCGAACATTCCAACACCCGAAATAAATAGGTGTTTTCGCGCTGATAAAACCAGATAGCTTTTCACTTGACACCCTAGCCTCTGGGGGAGCACAGGGCGCGTCGCTTGCCGGGGACGCCGTAGCATGAACGGTATTCATAGATTGTGACATTTTCATGGAGTTTCTTGGGAATTTGGTACAAGTGGTGTCCCCTCACCACTCGGCTTTTTGATCGAGGACGCACCTCTAGCCTTTGCACATCCAAGCGCAGTCTGCAAGGCAGCAGTAAGTTGTATGGTTGCCGGTGGCTGTTGAGAGCTCATTCGCCATTCGGAAGTACGGGGTACTGTCCAGGAGTCCATGTAATCCTGTGGCTGTTGTCCCCTTTTGTGGCGGGGAACACACGCCGAGTCATGGTGCCGTCGTCGGGCTCATGTGGTATTTTATAGGAGATCCGATTGCCGGTCGGAAATCCACCACGCCCTGGTGACACCACCGCCATAGCCCCGTTAGCCCATGTACCATCGATCATCGAAACATGGTTGACACCGTCGTACCACGTTGAGGAGGGGATGGTCTTTACGATGGCACAACGCCGTTCAGGCAGTAACACTCGTAGGCGTCCATGCTGATATTATTTTCAATACCTTCATCATTATTGCCCTAATCTCATCATTTCAAACAGCAGTACGTCATCCTTCGAAAATCTGTTGCTTCACTATCAAGTATCTATGAAATCACGAAGTTGTGCAAGCTGCAAAACAACAATGAGTCATCCTTACTGTTGGTGACATTACTTTAGTGTGGCTTGCACCATCTCCTTAGGTCATCTTGCTCTGAGGCATTATCCTTCCTTCGGCAGCTGATTCACGTCCTCCACTTCTGGCACCCTTTTATTTTATTCCGCTACTAACCACTTAACTAAACTTCGCGCTTTCACAGAACTCGCTGGCTCTATCCCCAAAATTCCGGAAAATTTCATACTATCATTGTCGATAGTTTCACCTAATTGAAGTTTTATATAACTAAGTGCCTGACTTGTACGAAATTCTTATATTGTTTGCATTAAACTTTTTAGTGACTTTATATACATTCATTGACATTAGTTAAGAATATTTTGTAAACCAAATCTACCTTGTTTATGTGAATTTATTCTATTTTTTAGCATTCCAAAGCCAAGTCGTGGAGATCGCGTAATTCGTATCGCTTTCAAGTGTACCCTTCTAATGGTGACAACTTGCGCTTTTTATGGGGCCTGCAGAGGAACTTACTGGGTCGGAAAGTCATTGGCTACAGGGGTTTACAGAGCTGTGCCTTCGTTAACTCGCTTTTTATCTCCTATCTCTATCACTTGTCGGTGACACCGCGGAATGCTACCTCAGTGATATTAGTAACAAAAGCGCTTTTATTTGCTCTTGAATTGTATTTGTGTTTCCGTAATACGATTGATCACTGAGTATTACCGAGAATGTTTTTTGCTTTGATTTGATCTTTATTGGTTCCGGTTTTGCAATGATTTCTTTCAACCTCTTTAAGAAGCAATTAGCATTGCATTCACGGTTATAAGCAAGGTATTATTATTTTGTGTGCAGTAAATTTTATATTTATATTTTTTTAAACATACTATCCTATGCCAAGACCAAACTTTGTCGATAATATTATTTTTATATTTTTAAAGATTATAATTAATTACACGCACCGACATACCAGCTAATCACCACAAAAGTAACTGGTTAACGATTTAGAAATTTGAACTTAAAGGTATGTAGGCAATTTTCAAAACGCAAGTATTAATAAAACTGATCAATCATATTATTGCGCAAAACATTGTTTACTGACTAATTTTAGATCGTATTTTATTACAACGACAATCAGGTATTTCTACCAAGGTCTCATTTGTTTCACTTACTATATATATATATATATATATATATATATATATATATATATATATATATATATATATATATATATATATATATTCCATTCAGGAAAGAAGTTGTTCCCCTCATTCAGTGATAGGGGTTTGAATATTGTACGATTGCCGAATGCAGGTGCAGATTCCCATCAATTTATTTCGTTTCGACATCGTTTTACAGTGCATCCCTATTTGTAAACTTGCCTAGCTTTAATTGTCGAGCAGAATTCAGTCGACTTGTTAAGCAAATATATATATATATATATATATATATATATATCCTTTGAAAACAAACGGAATGTGTGGATTTCATTATGCTTTCTTTAGAAAGTGTATTTATCAATTAATCTTGATATATTTATAACTGATGAAACAATTATGCATATATTATGCAACCTTTTATAGGTTTACATATGCACGTTATTTTGCGTGTAATTCTCGACTGTCAATATTTAGTATCTTTAAACCCATGACTTATTTTCCGCGAGTTTCATATGTAAATTTTGTATATTGGCACGACTATTGCAACATTTTCATATTAATATGTTTTTGTGGGTTCGGAATTTGTTCGTGATAATTTAGTTGAAACAAGAAAAATTTACTTTAATGACCTTATATTTTTAATTATTCTGTAAAATGAGCAGGCAATAGTTCATGTTAGTCCAAATTGCGGTTTTCTTGTTAATGGTATTCAACTGTCTTCGAAAGCATTGACAGTCGACTTGTTTGACTGTGGCTGTACACCAGCCAATTCGCATCGAAAGTGCTCCCAGATGCACTCATTCGAAATATGGACTTGACTTCGTGCAAAGCTGGAAATACTTGCTTAATGATGGTCTTGGTGTTTTATTTGCTAATTGAGTATATTTAAAAGGTCGTTGATTAATTTCTTTGACACACAATCCAAACAGAGGAGAAAACCGTAAACAGAAATTATACTACGATATTATTCGTGTAATTAATTCAGCAAAAGCCAGTCTTCTACTTGTGCTATTGAACATTACAGCTCAGGATCGAACGATAATAAACCAATTAAACACTATTTTTCTTTATTTGGTACGACTTGTTCGATAACTAGTGTTATAATTTAATTTTTTTCTAAATATTACATAGCAATTTATTGGGTAACGTAAACTGCGTGAACTACAATTTCTTTTTCTATCATCTTTTGGCCGACACGTCCTTAGAGTATGACACCCATACAGTTTAATTTCTTGTAGGGTCCTCGTTGATTACTCTAATTTAGCCAATAGTGCTACCAGTGACAATTTAGCGAGTGAAGATGTGAATGTGTAACATGCTTTATTCGGATTTAGAGTAAATAACACCAAAACAGCGTCCGTTTATATAATTAAGCAATCATTGATTGCGCAGGTGCTAATAATTCTTTAAATCAATAATTAGACACTGTTTGGTGCGGAGACCTTATAAATGTGCAATTGTGTATTAGGTGTCGCGCACCTAGTAAAAAATTCAAATATGATTTACTACTACAACACAGAGTTAAATCAGCACAATATATTGATGCTTAATTGCCGTATAACCATTCTTTAAATCAAGTTTGCGAGCTTCAAGTAAACACCAATCCCATTGCATTTAACCAGTCGTCGAACAACATGACAAAACTACCGTCAGTCGTTTAGTTATGTTGTTCGACGACTGGTTAAATACAATGGGATTGGTGCTTACATCAAGCTCGCAAACTTGATTTAAAGAATTGTTACCACCATGCGCGCAATCAATTATTGTTTAATTTTATTGCCGCATAACATTCATAGCTATGTGTGGGCTGTAAACGAATAGGACCAGTAGGATAAACCAAAGTCAGCTTGTAAGATACAATCTCACAATACCAACTATACAAGTAATGTGGGTCATTTGAACAGTAAAATCATATATACAAAGGTGTATTTAAGCAGCAATGGGAGTAAACATTTAATTAAGTCTTCGACAAAGCTAAATCTCTAAATGTAATACCGAGGATGTAAACCATACCAAAACTACGGCTGTCAAGTCGGATCATTTTATCAAAACAATGGATTTCAAGGTAAGCTAAATTTCACAAAATTGTGAATTACACATCATTAATTTCAATATATGATACATATTTATTTGTTGTTGCAGAGATCTAATATTTGTGCCATAGAAATTCCGACCTGACGACCAGAGGGAACAAGCTAGACAGGTATAAAGGGACACAGCCATCATCTCATTTCGTGTGAAGCCTCGAGTTTGGTCTAACAGCGCAGTAACTTTTATTGTTAAATTGTGGCAAGCATGCCATACTCGAAGGGCAAGTTTCGGATTCTGGAGGAAACTTTCGCCACTGGCATCTGGGCAGATAGTGTTCATTAGCCTTGGTTGGAACTGTTTAAGAGAAGGAAAACTCCGAATACAAACCATCATTATGAATGAGCGACCTAGTGTTATATAACCATGAACGATACGAATTATAATGATTACATATTGCATTAGCCGTCGCGCAGTATAAAAAGTGTCTGCTAAGACGTTCAGGGTGAATAAGCGAAATCTCTGATTCTACCTCCTTTCCGTACTCTTCATCTCCTCAATCGAACAAGAACGATCTTTTAGATGCTATGAATGTGTGTGGTATACAACACATCACAGCCCAATATCGGGTTGCCAAATATCCAAAAAATCAACCTAGGTTAGGATTTAACATAGGCGCATTTAATATACGAACATAAAAACAACTTGGGCAACATGAAGCTCTTGCACGTACGTTGGATAAATTAGAAATCGACGTATGTTGCGTATCTGAAACCAAAATACAGGATCCTACGTGCATTACAGAACTGGTTGCACCATCTTGGCAATATTGGATTCGAACATCGGATTCAACGGAGTTCTCTCAAGCCGGTAAATGGGGCGTTGGTATTGTCATTAGCACACGAGCTGAAACTTTCTTAATTGAATGGATCCCTTCAAATCTGCTAAAATCAATGCAAAAACTGTAATCAACGTTTCTTTTTCGTTGTATCTACAAATACTCCGCAGCAGCACAGACGGAAGCAAGGACGCTTTTTAGTCTGAACTAAACTCATCACTAAGTAGAGCACGAAGTTCAGATATAGTGTTGGTTATGGGTGACATGAATGCTCAAGTTGGACGCTTAAGTAACGTAGAATTTCATTTAGGTGCAAGATACACTTTAAGCTCGACGGCTTTTGGATAGCTGCGTGGAACAGATGTTTGATTAGTGTTAGACGTTGTGCTACACGGCGTTCTCCAGCACCCGGACAACGGTGGACTCAAATATATCATGGAACAATTAGTTATAGATTGCGTTGCATCCAGGATTGTCGATTATTTTGGAAAATCTGTTGACTTGGGCCACCCACTTATCCGTTGCATATTTGCACTAAAATTATCCAAGTAAATATGAATAGTCCCAAAATAGATGTAAGCAAACTCAAACTACTGTCCTTTCGATAAAATATGAAGATACACTAAAGTTAAAACTAACTGCTCTTTGATTCAAGATAAGTTTCACTATGCACAATGCAGTTTCTACTGTATGTAACATTGTCTCTGTAAAATCTAGGACTCTGCTCTCAGTAATACTCGTCGCAATATAAGACGCCAACTTATGCGCAGTCTAAAAGTCGATCTCGAAACTTTTTGGACCAGAAAGGCTGAAGAAATGGAAGAAGCGTTCGCGTCTGGTAATAATCGTTTGTTCTAACTTATTAGCGAAACAGGCCCAAGGAAATTAAAAGTTAGTGAAACTATAACAACTGATAAAATAAGTAGTCTTGATAGGTGAGCTGAACACTCGAAGAAACATCAGAAGTGATGGATGCATTCCTCACCCAAATATATAGTGGTTATAGGGCGTAATGCCGGCTCCTACTGATGAGTCGTCAGTAAGCACGAAACGCATGTGCATGTGATTATAATTTCCGTTCATGCTGTCTTTGGTTTATTCTTCTGGTCACAACTGAACTACTTTGTTACTAGGTTCGCAACACCTAATACAAACTTGCAACAAACAGAATTTAAATTGTTGGTGTTGTTGTTACGCATAACTAAACCTGCTTAAACGAAACTTGCCACTTAAATAAGTAATTTTCAAAACTCCAAGGTACGATCAGTCCACCGCTGACAAAGAAGCCCGGAACCGAACCTCGAAGTATTCAGAATAAAATTGAGAACATTGGACGTGAAAACTTTGCTTCACCAAGCATGGGCCATGGTATTAATCATTTCCTTGTCGTGCAAAAAAGTATTTCAAACATGACAAAATTCCTTAAATCAAGCTTGCGAGCTTGAAGTAAACACCAATACCATTGCATTTAATCAGTCGTCGAACGACAACAAAACACCCCCAGCTTCAATGCACTGACGCGTTTCGACCTTCCATGATCATCATCAGAGTACGACGGAAAACTGACTATCGAGGATCAAACCGCATTTAATATACATGGAAATCAAATTTAAATATGCGATTCTCACCTCTAGCATTCTCGCATACATTGAACTTGACTGGAAATGTCGGCTGCACAATTTCTATGCAGTCCCGAACATTAACTGTTTGCAGCTTTCGCCACATATACATATATATGCAATACAATTTAACAATAATTGATTGAGCGTGTGGTGGAAACAATTATTTAAATCAAGCTTGCGAGCTTGAAGTAAACACCAATCCCATTGTATTTAACCAGTAGTTTTATCCTCGATAGTCAGTTTGCCATCGTACTCTGATGATGATCATGGAAGGTCGAAACGGGTCAGTGCGTTGTGGCTGGCGGTAGTTATTTTATGTTGCTCAACGACTGGTTAAATACTTCAAGCTCGCAAACTTGATTTAAGAAATTGTTACCACCACCCGCCCAATCAATTATTGTTCAATTATGACAAAATGGGTGAAATGTGATGTTTGTTATAACAAAGTAATTGTATATATTCGTGAGCATTTATAAACGGTAAACATTTGTAAAAGCTGATTAATATCATAATGAGCATTCGATGCTAAATAAATTCTCATTTATTTCATATGAAAGGGAAGATAATTAATCATATTTTAAATTATATAGCACAGAAAAAGGTCAACTCGATAACACGAAGCTCCCAAACGTTTTTATAAAAATGCACATACAAAACGATCAGTTCTTGTGAATCGGGATAGGCAAAATCCCTTCGGAAGGATCACACAAAGAGAAACAACCGGAAGTCTACTGTATTATTGCGAGAGTTGCGCATCAGTTTTTTCATGGATCCGATGCACATTCACATAGATAAAGACGAATATTGGCAATATCGATCAAAGCAACAAGAACTGATATCGATATTATCCACTAAGTAACAAAAGCGTTCATCATAATGCTATATCTAGAAATAGTGGCCATGAGGCAAGAAAGTTTCACCGCTACAGTTCATTGTATAGAGAAATTTCATTGTTAAATATGTGAGATAAAACTTCATCATTATGATCTAAAATACTTTTAAAAATACATTTATACATTTTACACACGCTAAAAAATAAATAAGTAAAGTTCTTAATTATTTGCATGCCTACTTAAGGATATATATATATATATATATATATATATATATATATATAATTGTAACATTTATTACGCATTTAAAACGTTTTTTTGCCCGGGATGCGAGAAATAGCATTCTCTAAAAGATTGAAATACCGCCAGAATGCGGGCATTATATGTCAACAGTTTACCGATCGTTCATTCTTCTCTATTCGTGTTGAAACTCTTTATCATGTTTTTTATCTCGATATTTCGAGACATATTTACATATTTCAATATTAATCTCGCAGTATCTCCAAAAAAAGGAAGCAGAGCAAACAGTTCCAACGTAAAAAATCTCGTTCAGACAGGTCATATTTGTAAGTTAGTCGCATATCTGATCACGATATATATATATATATATATATATATATATATATATATATATATATATATGGATAGCCTAAATGAAAAAGAGCTTCTAGATGTGGATCAACAAATCATCGATACCTACACAATTTCGGAAAATAAATTTCTTTGAAAGACGATATTAAATCAACGCATAAGTTGACCAACATTATGCGATAACTTTATATAAAAAAATTCATCGGTTATTAGGTGTTTGTCGTAGATTTTTTTCTGTTAGATGATTCGCTGGCTCTAGACGGTCGTACTGGCAGCATTATCTTTAATTTTACCAGAACCAAAAGTATATTATTATCTGCACTAGTCAATTCTGTTGAAATCAGTCACCAATTACCAATATTTACAGATTATGTTACCACGACTTGTGACGCTTACACACCAGTTTTGCGACATAAGTCCGGTCTTCATAGACACAAGTGGAGTCCCTGTGGTCTTTGCTGTTCATTGAGTGGTCTGGTAAATAAGTTTTTGATTATTCGACCATATATTTGCAAGATCTAGTTAATTGAGCAAAAGCGTTCTTTTGCGGACCGCACACAATTATGTATGATATACGGCAGTGAATCGTTGCATTCAAATGCAGATATATATCTGCTTACAATGTGTACGGTTATTTTTGCATCCTGCAAATGCAATGTTTTACTATTTATTGAAAACGCATTTATATTTATGAAAACGGTTGTATGACACATTTCAATTAGTCAGAAACAATGAAAACTTATCGCTTTTAAGGATTCACAGATGAATATAGGATAAATATTGCTCACAAAATCGATAAATTTCGGGTTGTTTCTTATTTGCAAACAAACTGTTTTGGGCGCATCTCAACAATAAGAACAATACAATTTTATAATAGGAATACCCTACCTAGTAAGTAAAATAGATTAAAAAGTTTATGCCAAAGACATGAACAAAGAGTGCTATTCCATGTACACATGCGTTTCGTGCTTGCTAGAAAATAATCAAAATATTTGTTAAAATTTAAACAATCTCTAAAACCATAATGACCATTACCTTCACAGATATTGTAAATACCACGTTAGTTAATTGGCTTTGAAGTCGCATTGATGAAGACTTCATGTTTGGTTATATATATATACATTCCTATGAGAGATTGAATCGCCCAAATGTTCCACATTTCTCGACCAAACGTAAAGTTGGTAAATGGTGTGGATCCGCTTTTTATTGATGAATCGTTAATAAAAACGAAACGCATTTATGCATAGGATTGTACCTTCAGTTCATGCTCGATCTGGCATATCTTTCTTGTCCCTTTTGAACGAATTTGTTACTGGTTACGCAATATCCACGAGTACTTAAGCCCTATCAATTCCATGCCTATGATTGTTCATCTGAATTATTTTGCATAAATAAATAGTCTCTGCACTGGATGTTGGAATTTTGCTATAGTGTCGATTTAGACTAGCACGTGACAAAAGATTAATACCAATGTCTTCGGCTAAATCAATGCAGTTGAACTTCCAATGTCGATTTCAGTACTGCTACAAATTTAGAAACTGTTAATTCGTGCAAGACAAGAACCACGGGGGCATATGGAAATAACTATTCTTTTACATTTTCATCGCATTAAAATCGTTTCCAAAGTGAAGACAATGCATAAATACCATGCCTGTTGTGTTGGCCTAATTTGGATTAACTGTCTGACGCCGCAAATAATGTGACCGGACTAGAGGACACGAAGCATCATGCCGATTAAAGAGTAATATCACACAACAACCAATGAATGTGGAATGAAAGGACGTGGTTTTAATAATAAGACAAATAGGCATATTTCTTCTAAAATGTTCAAATTATGTACAGGCACCATATAAATATATAGCCGTATAACATTAGTGTTATTAATGTTTATAACCGATAGATTATTATTGGCATAGCTTCACATAATTACATACAGTTTTATTAAATGACAGAACTTGGAAAATATCTGCTCAAAATAAAATACAATTTAAAACTTGAACTAATTTGCCATTTCCAAATATAAAATCGGCTTAAGTGGACAAAAATGCATTAAGTCGAAAAATTTAAACATTTCCATATATTTTTACTGTCAGGCTAGAAGATTAAAACGTGAATTACATAAAAAAATAGCTTCAGTGATGACAACTAGCTTCATTTGCCATGAAACAAATTTTAGCAGTATATGTCGGAATATGTAAAAAAAGTTAAAATAACAATCTTTGCATTGCGACGTTTAGATTAAATCAAAATTTAGTCGATAAATCATCGTGGTGTGCTGTTGAATGTCCTAATTCTAGAGACGACCATCTATATTTTAATACTTCAAAACAAGTAACCATCAAGGCGGAAGCGTTTGTGGTTTTGATGAGACGGGGTATAAAGCCTGAATAATAAAGAAAAATGAATGTCAATAAAATTACGGTATAACGCAGAAATCATGAGCTAAATCCATATTAAACAAGTGATAGCACAACATAACTGCAAGCAAAATACATACGTGCATGCCTATATATATATATATATATATATATATATATATATATATATATATATATCAGATATTCATTATCATCATCATGGCCAATATACAAAAGCCAAAAATGACTAAAGTTACATTGCTATATAACCATAAGTGAAAAGAATAAATATAAATAACGACAGAAATAATAATTTAGACAAATTATTTGAGATTTACGAGAGAGAGAGATAGAGAAAGAAAACCTAGTTACTATGACTATACCTATCTAGATATATCACAGAAGTGAGCCAACTAAACCTCTCCACAACACCATTATGACAAGGCGACATCAGCAATACAGCTTCCTTGCGGATTTCACTGTATCACGTCATAAACAAACCAAACCTCGCAGCTAACTCTGTCCCACTAAGAAAAGAAATTTACGAAGATGATTCTACGAGTGGTGAGGGGACATCACTTGTACCAAATTCCCAAGAAACTCCATGAAATGTCATGGAGCCGGCTTATCCTCCAAAAGGAGTCAGCCGCAGTAAAGTAAAGTAAGTACTAGACATCTGCAACCAGATCGCCACTGAGCTCGATTCGCTGCCATATCGCTAAGGGTCTCTGCCCAAGAACTATTATGCGCACGAGGACCCCATCATGGCAGACGAGTGGGTCCTATACAACCCAATTTTGATTGAAGTGACTACAATTGTTTCTGTCATGTCACAATCTGCCCACCTTGTTTCTTACGCCAATTTGGTGCTGGATGAGAGAACAGAGCTCTACTGGGCAATCAAAATGAGGGCATACGCAAAACGTGACCGAGCCAACGAAGTTGATGGAGCCTTATTTGTTTTTCCGAAAAGACGAGCACTTGTCAGATCCAAAAATACGTCTACGAATGTCAATTTTAGTTATTCTTTGTTGGTAACCAACATGTGCTATACTTCTCAAACAACGATGATGGAATTAAATGACCATTGATTTAGCGGGCAGTGATAAAAATTATTATAATCAAGGTTTCGGTCTTGATATAATTTCCTGACCTATTAATTACTTACATATGTCAGTATAAACTAAGAATTACATAGTGTAGAATAGGCAATTCATCCAGTAGACTGGTTTTGTCGAATATTTGTAAGCGTCGAAAATTATCATCACTAGCGTATAGAAAAACTGAGCGTACAGATGCATTGTAAACACGACCTTTAAGGTAAAGTGAAATATTTGAGTTTCTTCATAAATGGCGAGGGGTTCGAGAAAGCTACTCAGCATTCGCGATCCGTATTCTCACCCTCGTCAGTTGTGCCTACGTTATTCATAGAGCTCCCAAAGTATGTAAATCTGTCAACTATGTCTAGATCATCATTCTGCAGTCGCAAATTTGGAGTGAGTGGTGGGTGATCCTGTAATAGTATCTTATATTTAGAGGGTGCGACTTTCATACTGAAAGACGGAACGTCTGTCAATCTTTTCAAGGTGGCCTGGGCATCATCCCGATTGCCGAATAATAGTACGATATCGTCCGCATAGTCAAGATCGACTAGTTTATCGCCTGGGAGAAATTCAACATCTGCATCCTGAATGTGTGGGAGAGTGTTGTTCATAATAGCATCGATTACAAAATGAAACAAAAACGGGGAAAATGGAAAACCTTGACGAACTTCACTGCTGGTTGTAAAGCTATGCGTTAATTCGTTGTAGACTTTAACGTGACCAGAAGTATTTGTGTAGAGAGCTCGTATAATATTAACAAATTTTGTGGGCACACCATTTTTCGACAAGATATGGAATAAAACATTGCGATCCACCGAATCAAATGCACCCTGGAAGTCTAGAAAGACGGCTATTGTGGGACGGTGATATAAATGTTTCTGTTCGAGAACTTGCCATAACGTACAAACATTATCAAGGCAAGTTAGCTAAGACTTTAGAATATCGTCATGTTTTTGGGAAGGACGTTTGTGCGAGTTTTTCTACATCAATTTTGGGTTTATTCTTATTTATTTTCCAGGAAAATTTTAGTGCAAATCTACAACAAATAAGATCATGATCTGAATCGATAGAAGTGCACCAAAAAGAACGACAATCCTGAATGCAACAACGCAATCTATAACTAATTGCTACATGATTTATTTGAGCCCATCGTTGTCTCGGTGCTGGCGACGTCTAACACAACGTCTGAAGTTTGTACTAATCAAATATTATCTGTTCCATGCAGCTATCCAAAAGCCGTCGAGCTTAAAGTGTATGTTCTGCCTAGATGTTCTTGTGTCTATTTATTGAGATTCACCTTCTGCAAAATTGCCTTTCAGGTCACGCAGAAACCATTTCTTGAATTATATTTTTTGTTTATGATGGACCTTCGACGATAAAGTTCAATCGCGACGGACAGGGTGGGTTACTATTATGTTGTCAGTAAGATCGGAATCATTGACTAATAGATATATTAAATTTGATAATAAACGCATATTTAAATATGTACAATCAATGTATGTATGTATGTATGTAATTGGATTCTGTCAGTTTTAAAATTAATCCTTCTCGGCGACCTGCTGTAAATCGTAAACAATCTTGTCTAAAGGTAAACTCTGGTGGCACCAGACGAATTTGCTTCTGGAAACATTTTCAGACGCATTAGCTTGGCTGCGGCGATCCTAGGCAAATGAAGCAAATAAGTCAGAAATCTCTCGTCTATTTCACTAAACAACAAGAACAACGTATTCGCGTCAAGAATACTGGCAGTCATCCTTTATGTAATGGACACTTGACACAAGACACTATAGGTGCCAGCGCTGCTGCAGAACTACAGACGTCTACAACTCTAAGATCAAGGACCATGGAAGAGCGGCAGATTTAAAAATAAAATTGATAATATAAAAAGTGCCTAAAAGTCCATTAACACACTTAAATTACATATTTAATAAATAACAAATAGCCATTATACCTGAAATAATTAAACACGCAAGATGGCATTATTTGTGTGACCAATAAATTTATATTATTCTTTTGAGGTAAGCCAAAATGAAATCACATAGATAGCCAATGATCATTTTCAACTTTAAGAAGTGCATAACGTCGTATATATAATCGGACATAACTTTTGATTATTATTCTAAGATTCTGTAAATAAATATTCATGAGTATTACGAATTATATTTTGTAAAATCTTAACGGGTGTGACATTGGCTGGAATACTGATATCGCTAGTCAGTCTGACGTCTCGTTCTGCAGATGACCATGGTTGGCCGAAACGCGTCAGTACGTGTGACTGGCAGTAGTTTTGCTGTGTTGTGCGACCGGTTACATACAATGGAATTCGTATTTAAACCAAGCTCAAAACATGTTTTAAATAATTATCATCAATCGCGCAATCAACAGTCGTTTAATTGGATAAAGTATGCGCATATACGTAGCCATAGAAATTCCGGCTTGACGACCGGCGGGCTCAAGCTAGTCGACCCGGGATTGGTAACATGAACCTTGCCGGGCCTTAAAGGGACAGCCATCATCCCGTTTCATGTGAAGCCTCGAGTTTGGTCTAACTGCACTGTAACTTTTTGTTAAATGTGTAGTGACGGAATGAGAGCAAGCGTTCCAGACGTGAGGGGCAAGTTTCGGCTGCTGAAGGAAACTCTGGCCACTGGCATCTGGGCAGATAGTGCTCATCAGCTTTGGTTGGCAGACTATCTAGGAGAAGGAAAACTCAGAATAAAAACCATCACTAGGAATGGGCGACCTAGTGTTCTTTTACAGTCCACATATAACCATGACAAGTACAACTTACAATAATTACATACTGCATCGGCCGTCGCGCAGTATAAAAAGGGTCGCCTTATCTGCTGAGCCGTGCAGGGTGGATAAGCGAAAACAGGCTACTGCAGGCAACTCCAACTCGATATTCGATTCTGCGTCCTTTCCTTCCCCTTCCTCTTCTCAATCTTACAATAACTCTCTTTTAGATACTATAAATATGGCTGGTTTAGATCATAACACTGAGCCCAATACTAAGTTGCCAAATATCGAAAATGGTTCTTGTAGACGATCATTCATTAAACCTAAGTTAGGTTTTAACGTAGGCGCATTTAATGTGCGCACATTAAAACAACTTGGACAACAAGAATCTCTTGCTCGTACGTTGGATAAATTAGAAATCGACATATGTTTCGTATCTGAAACCAGAGTACAGGATCCTACGTGTATTACAGAACTAGTTGCACCATCCCTACCTACGCGTTATTGGCTTCGAACATCTGGTTCCACAGAGTCCTCTCAAGCCGGTAAATGGGGCGTTGGTATTGCCCTTAGCGCGCGAGCTGAAGCTTGCTTAATTGAATGGATCCCTTTAAATAGTCGATTGTGTGCGGCACGTTTAAATACATCTACTAAAATCAAAGCCAAAAACCGTTATCATCGTTGCCTCTTCGTTGTATCTGCATATGCTCCTACCGATTGCAGCACAGAAGAAACCAAGGACGCTTTCTACTCCGAATTAAGTAAAGCACGAAGTTCGGATATAGTCCTGGTTATGGGTGACATGAATGCTCAAGTTGGTCGCTTAAGTAACACAGAATTTCATTTAGGTGGAAGATACACTCCAAGCTCGACTCGCAACGATAATTGTGAACGGCTTTTGGATAGCTGCGCTGAACATAGACTATATTTAAGTAGTACAAATTTCATACGTAGTGTTAAACGTTGTGCTACATGGCGTCCTCCAGCACCCGGACAACGGTGGACTCAAATAGATCATGTAGCAATTAGTTATAGATGGCGTGGTTGCATCCAAGATTGTCGCTCGTTTTGGAACACTTATGTCTACTCGGGCCATGCACTTACTGCTGAAGATTTCCACTAAAATTTTCCGGGAAATTAAATAAGAATAAACCCCAAATTGATGTAGGCAAACTCGAACAACCGTCCATCCGACAAAACTATGAAAATATTCTTTAGGCTAATCTAACTGGTCTGAATAGCGAAAATCCGAATATACTTTGGTCCAAGATAAGTTCCACTATGCACAATGCAGGTACAACTGTATGTGGCATAGCAGGCCCCCGTAGAAATAATCACTGGCTCTCTGTAAAATCTATGGAGATACTCGAAATAAGGCGCCAAATTCCACCTGGCTCGACTCATAATAATACCCGTCGCAATATAAGACGCCAACTTAAGCGCAGTCTAAAAGGCGATCTCGAAAACTTTTGGAGCAGAAAGGCTGAAGAAATGGAAGTAGCTTTCGCGTCAGGTAATAGTCGCTGTTTGTTCCAACTTATACGCACAACAGGTCCGAGAAAGTTAAAAGTTAGCGAAACTATAAATGATAGTAACAACGAATTAATAACCGATAAAATAAGTCGTCTTGACAGGTGGGCTGAACACTTTAGAGATCAATTTTCTTGGCCACCCGCGTCAGTTCCGCTTCCAGAAAGCATGTCTGCATCAACAGTGTGGAATGTTAGTCCCGAAGAACCATCCGAGTTGGAAGTTCGCGATGCAATCCTATCTCTTAAGCGCCGCAAAGCCGCCGGCCCCGATGATCTGCTTCCGGGATTGTTTAAGGATGGCGATATAATTTCAGGAGCGTTGACCAAACTTTTTCATACTATATGGAATGAGGAAACCGTACCACTTGACTGGAATGAGTCGACCATCATTCCCATCTTCAAAAAAAGGCAATCGTAATTCGTGCGATAACCATCGTGGTATAAGTTTGACTCCGGTCGTATCAAGGTTATTTGCTTCGATTATCCTACGTCGTCTTAGCGCTTCACGTGAATCACAAACAAGAGAAGAACAGGCCGGATTCCGCGCAGGACGAGGTTGTATAGATAATATTTTTACGTTAAGGCAAGTTCTCGAACAGAGACATTTATATCACCGTCCCACAATAGTCGTCTTTCTAGACTTCAAGGGTGCATTTGATTCGGTGGATCGCAATGTTTTATTCCATATCTTGTCCAAAAGCGGTGTGCCCACTAAATTTGTTAATATTATACGAGCTCTCTACACAAATACTTCTGGTCGCGTTAAGGTTTACAACGAATTAACGCATAAATTTACAACCAGCAGTGGTGTTCGTCAAGGTTGTCCACTTTCCCCATTTTTGTTTAATTTTGTAATCGATGCTATTATGAACAACACTCTCTCACACATTCAGGACGCTGGAGTTGAAGTTCTCCCGGGAGATAAACTAGTCGATCTTGACTATGCGGACGATATCGTACTATTATTCGACAATCAGCATGCTGCCCAGACCACCTTAAATAGATTAGCAAACGTTGTTCCGTCTTTCGGTATGAAATTCGCACCACCTAAATGTAAGATACTGTTACAGGATCACTCACCACTCACTCCAACGTTGCGACTGCAGAATGTAGATCTTGACATAGTCGACAGGTTTACATATCTTGGGAGCTCTATCAATAACGTAGGCAATATGTCCGACGAGGTGAGAATACGGATCGCGAAGGCTAGAGTAGCTTTCTTGAACCTTCGTCATTTATGGAGAAACGCGAATATTTCACTTTGCCTTAAAAGTCGTGTTTACAATGCATCTGTACGCGCAGTCTTACGATACGTTAGTGAAACTTGGCCTCTTAGAGTTGATGATCTGAGACGCTTACAGGCATTCGATCATTGCTGTTTGAGAAGTATAGCACATGTCGGTTACCAACAACGAATAACTAACGTTGACATCCGTAGACGTATTCTTGGATCTGACAATAAGTGCTCGTCTTTAGAAAGTCAAATAAGGCTCCATCAACTTCGTTGGCTCGGTCACGTTTTGCGTATGCCCTCATTCCGATTGCCCAATAGAGCTCTGTTCTCTCATCCAGCACCAAATTGGCGTAAGAAACAAGGTGGGCAGATTTTGACATGGCAGAAACAATTAAAGTCACTTACATCTAAATTGGGTAGTATAGGATCCACTCGTCTGCCGGGATGGGGTCCTCGTGCACATCACAGTTCTTGGTTAGAAACCCTTAGCGATATGGCAGCGAATCGAGCTCAGTGGCGATCTTGTTGCAGATGTATAGTAGAATCATCTTCGTAACTTTCTTTTCTTAGTAGGGCAAAGTTAGCTGCGAGGTTCGGTTTGTTTATGACGTGATACGGTGAAATCCGCAAGGAAGCTGTGTTGCTGATGTCGCCTTGCCCGAATGCTAACTTGGCCATAATGGTGTTGTGGAGAGGTTTAGTTTGCCTCATTTCTGTGAGTTATCCTGATAAATTTACTCATAGTAGCAAGGTTTTCATTCTCTCTCTACCCCTCTCCCTTTCTCGTAAATCTCAATAATAATTTATCTAAATTCACTATTTTTTCACTCCTTATGGTTATATGGCAGTGAAACATTAATCACTTGACTTTTGTGTGGCTGGAAATGATGATGATGATGATGATGAAAGCTGCATGGAAATAATGCAGCCAACATTTCTACTCGAGTATGTATGTATGCGAGACCGCTAAAGGTGACATTTGCATATACAATTTTGCTTTTCTCATATATATGCATCGCGGCTTCATCTTCGCTAGTCGGATGGTCGTCTTGCTCCGATCATGACTAAAGGAGGTCTAAATGCATCATTACGAGTGACAGACGGTAGTTTTAGCTATGGTACACGATGGGATTGGTGCTTCTACCAAGCTGGCAAACATTATTTAAAGAATTTTTGACACCATACAATTGATGAATGGTTACTTGCATATGTCACACACATGTGGCGAAAGCTATAAAACGCGGTTAAAACTCAAATGCGAAAACATAATATCCTACAAGTATTGTCAATAAATGTAAAAACATTTAGAAATTGTTCTGTCAGACGGCGGCAGACTCTGGCCAGACGTACCACTAGCGTTGCCTTTATCCTCAAAATTACTTAAGGGACACACAATTATCATTATCTCGAAAACAAATCATGGTGTTTTAGACGATTTTTCTGACGACTATCATCGTACGACGTGCTAACATGCACTTCCTCAAGTGCAAGTAATGACGAAGGCAACTATCACCATTGTTTTCCAGGAGAGCATTCTGCTGTTTATGCTTTTCCTCGGCTGGTTCAAGAGAAAAGCCTTGAATTGCGAGTTACATGGTCCCAGGCATTGCACCAGCTCGATACTGTTTGTGGCAGAGAACTGATATATATGCAAGTATGTATTAGGTGTTGTGCACTTAATAACAAATTTGTTCAAATATGACCAGATCATTGTGTGTGTGCGTCTTATTTTCCACTGCTTATACATGTTTGTGTGTAAGATTTAAACAAACTAGTAATGTCTACCTGCAAAAAGAGCGTTCACGCCATTTAATCTGTACAGCCGGCGCATAGAATTCCATGTAGATGACGTGTATGGACGATCTATACCAAAAATTAAAATAAGCAGGTAATCAAAATGATTATGCAAATATTCTCAACGGCTATAAAGCGTATGACGAGTAATACATTTAGATCTACTCACTATAGACTATGCGAATGTATAAATAATGAACTGAATAATATATTACCCTTTGTTTGTGTTAGAAATTGGAGCTGATATTAGGAAATAAATTAAACATAGCACAACAGCACATTGGGCTCCAGAACAGCCTGTATCTAGGCTTCTCCGTTGAACCCCGATTCCTTCTAGATTCAAACGTATTTTCTCTCATGAAAGTGTTTCTTGGTTAGTGACAACCAACTGAATAATAGTCTGCACTTACGATATTCTCGCAATCTATTGAAATTTCTTCAATAATCAGACGAGACAAATGTACAAAAAGTGTTCCAGTGAACGCATACGGAATATCTTATTTATGTGCGACGATGGTGGAGAATCAAAGAATGGCCGAATGTAACTCGTCAACTCGCAAATATTGTCACCGATTCATATTTCCCAACACTCAGCAAAAAAATGCGTAGTTAAATTTACATGGATGTACAGCTGCATAAAAAAGGAAAAACAATTAGACTTAAAGATGTTGGATATGAGTTGTTGATGTTGGTTACGCAATGCGATCATCATATATAACGTATCCACGAGTTTCTTTAGTGCGTGTTCGATTGGTACCCTCGAGTCCGAAAAGATCCGATTGATCCTCATTTCCAGGTACGCGCTGAGTTCGGCTTCGTGGTGGCTGGATACTGATTCGTACCATCACTCCACAGGCATCCACACCAATCGTACTAACACTGGAAATGAGGTTCAATACTACCTTGGCAGATTGACGCTTCGGTAATTCATTTCCAGTACCATCTTCAGAAATCTAATAACACAGAGAACATTAGTCACACGCACCCAACAACCACGAAACCGAACACAGCGCGTACTTCGAAATGAGAATCAATCAGATCATTGCGGGATTGAGTGCTAATCTACCTTACAGGAAAGAAACTCGTAGATACGTTAAATTTAGTATGATACACGGTCAAAATGAACGTGCGACTAGTGTGATTTGTATAACCTGAGATAGTTAGTTGTAATTAGATTAATACATATGGAAAAAAACACAGCAAAGCTTATTTATTTGGTGCCAACTGCGATCTTAGGTAGAGGAATTAGTTGACTAGTGGAAGCAGGGTGTCGTTCAGAAAAATAAACGGCCAAGGAAAACTTTTTCAATGCATTTAGCTTCAGATCATACTAATGTATAGAGAAAATAATCCTTCTGATTGGTTTTGCTTTTCCGCTAACAGTACACCATTGTCAGTGTTTCACAGGCTAGTAAGACTCCAAAAAGCACTCAAAATAGCATTGTACATCGTAGAAACCCCAAAGAAATTTTTGAATGACAGAAGCAATCGGAGAAGTTTCAGAAAGATTACGTAATATTAAGATGCAATTAGTCAACCAATTATAGCATGAATGA
The DNA here is from genome assembly GCA_029291075.1 of Eudiplozoon nipponicum. Classification (NCBI taxonomy): domain Eukaryota; kingdom Metazoa; phylum Platyhelminthes; class Monogenea; order Mazocraeidea; family Diplozoidae; genus Eudiplozoon; species Eudiplozoon nipponicum. The sequence continues at coordinate 88,730 of JAQBSW010001236.1, read as the reverse complement.
AGACAGCAAATATGGAACGTCACAAAATGTTGCGTGTCACAAATAAGACATCGACTGAGTATTCCATAAAGGCAACGATATGGTGGAAATCTTGAATGCAACGCACTTGGTATGATATTAGTATTACTAGCAATTAATAGATTAGCCGGACGGCGTTGCAGAACAGAATTTAAAAAGGATAACTTCAAATAAATCACCTTTTTCATAGACAGAACAGTTTATAGAACACCTTTTTTCACCTCTAAGACGAGGTTGCCTTTATGAAACCTTGCATTGGCCAAACGAGTCAAGATTGAAGTAAGAATGGCAGTGGGGCGGGAAAATAATTATTTTTCTGTGAATGATATGCATGATAGAAACAAATTTTTGAGGGCTAAATAAATGATTTTCTCACAAAGGCCAAAAATGTGATGTACACATGTGTTCGAATCACCATATGTAGGAATCCAACGAGGCAAGAGCCTTATATTCTAAAATCAATGGGTTAACTTTACCTGAGGTTTAGCGATACAGGAGGATCACAAAATACAGTTGAAAGTCAACTGTGCGTATTTTGGTATTTGTTGATTTAGAACAAATATTGGTAGTCAGTCACCTTTTACCTAGCCATCTCTGGAGTTTGTGCATTCAGGCACAGTAGTTGGTGATAACTTATATCATCGAGACAAGAACCAACCTTTAATTGAAGGATCGACTCTAGCACCACCATCACTTACTTTACTTCAAATACATGACGAAATTAAGACAGAAACACTTCACGAATGCATCCTCCAGATTACCTGATCCTAGTTGTGCCAAACGAAGTCTTTGCATCAACAATCTTCAATTTGACTCCGAACATTCCGATTTCCAGTTTCGGAAGCCTTTTCAACAGAAAGCACATTCCACAGACACATTGACACTCAATAAGTCAATTTGTAAATTTAGTTTATACATAATGCTAGATCTCTTACGCATAACTGTTATTTCACAAGGTGTGTTAATTTGTCCGCGAGTGTACATTTATCGAAATGCAATTACAGTGATTTAATAACACCTACTGACGATTCACTAGATAAGCGTACGTCATACCTGTGTGTATGTGCTCGAGTTCGTTTTGGATTGAGAAGTAATCGGTTACGGCACGTGAACATTAATCTAAGTGAAATTACAATGATTTATCAGCGTATGACGATTCACAAGATAAATATACGCAACACCTGTGCATGTATGTGTGTAAGCGTTTGTTTAGGACTGAAAAGTAATCAGTTACATATAATTAACGGCACGAGTATCACTCATCCAAGTGAAACTAAATTGATAAATGTAAATTCCTCTTTGCACACCTAATTTTCTAAAAAAATTAGTACGAGTGGCATCCCGGTAAGTAGGAGTCAAGATCTTGTGAATACTCAGGCGCAAGTTAATAAAATGAAATAAAGGTAATAAATCCAAAACAAACGAGAGCACATACACAGGCATGGCGTACGCTTATCTAGTGAATTGTCAGTAAGTGTTATTACATAAATGCCATTCCATTTTGATGTGTACACATGCAGACACATACACTCATATATGACATACACAAACCTATTGAAAAGACATTTATGCTTAAGAGATCTAGAAATAAGTACAAATGAAACAGTTTCAACCAAATTTACCACTTGACATATCGACTGACAAATTGTTTGTGGAAAAGGCTGTGAAAAAGGCTTCGGAAATCGGAAGACTAAATATTCGGAGTCAAATTGAAGACAGGGGATGCAAGCACCTTGTTTGGCACAACAATGATCAGGTAATTATTCTATTTTATTCTTTCAAAGCATCCTAGAGATGTTTCAACGCAAATATTCACGAAAAGCGGAGATATGTTGCTAAAAAGGACCTACTAAACAACAAATTATTCATAGTCCACTTTCATGCAGTTTCCTAATGAAGATTTATAGTTTTTTTGTCTTCCCACAGCGTGCTTTCGCCTAGTACTCCAATTAATTTAGTGCAAACCAACCAATATTCCTTATTACTACTTAAGATGTATACGTCGTGAAAGCCATAGAATTCGTCAGAATCTAAACAACTTACCGTAAAGAAGGGCTTCACCAAGCTCCATTTGTCTGTGAGTCTTGATTACATCAAAAGGATGCGTCAATATGCCGGAAATCTGAAAGAAATTGCATTATAGATGTAGTAAGTCAAAACGATTGGATAACAGAACTGACGAAATGCATAAAAGTAATGAAGAAATTAGCTTCAATCATATTCAAACCAAAAAATATTAATATTTTATTCTTAAAACGTAGAATACGATGTAGAATGAGACGAAATAAGAACAAAAGGCAACCAGATGAAATTTATAGCTCTTTTGATGCATGGACACCAAAAGCAGGTTAAAAAGATACACCAAATAGTTGTTAATGAAAAGCTCAAAATACTAGTACAATCGCACGGCATAGAGCACAAAGCCGAGCGCATAAACGGAGTTACTACAAACTAAAATTCGATGAAGAATCTTTGTAAATTTATGGCGAAATTGCGCTGAAAAGTTACCAAAGTTATGAGAATAAATAGTCACCTATAAGAATTCTGTTTTTTTTAATAAAAGCTCAAGTATAAAGAAATCTGTATCTTCAGAAGTTGAAGCACGAAGTGCGCTTCGTATTAATATTTATGTGCTAAAAGAAACTGATCGTAATTGGTTCAGTTGGCGTGTCAACCCTATTGAAATAAGACGAAATCAACGCGCTTGCAAACAATGTTATTGAAATTTTATAATGGGGGAACAAATAAACGAAGCAGCTCAGATTTAGAAAAAACTTCAAGGACAGGCTTTAATAAGACTGAGTGAATCGTCTGAAACTCATTTCACAACAGTAGAAGAATATCATTACCAACTGTTCAGACCGATCGTTATGCAGCATTTTGTTACCTTAAATTGCAAATAGTTGTATCTATGCTAAATACAAGTAACAGTAAATTACACGAAAAAAATAAAACTTGTAGCTTCCGGCTTTCAATTTATAATGAACCTGACGTTAGACTGACTGTTTCAAACTTCCCAAGTACATTCACTCCGTATGAGCTTCAGATGCACCGCTATAAGCTTGTTGCATCCTGGTAATTTGCACAAAAATGCAAAAATATTATGGAGCATAACTAGATTTCTATAATCATCCGCATCGTAATCATCGTCATCATCATCATTTGCAATATCAAAATCCTCAACAACATAATTAATATCAAATTTATAATCGTTATAATTATCGCTATTATTATCTTCATCCGACTAAAAATCATTAGCATAAGCATCATCATTGTTATCATAACCAACATTAATGTAGCAGAATGATTTTTTTAGATCGAAGATTTACTATCGCACAATCCTGAGATTTAGGGTCATATTTACAGTGTGAGTGTGTGTGTATAACTTTGTTCCAGTTTGGCGCCACTACCCGAGGTAGCTGGCTTTTGGGCTCCTATGGCCTAAAGTAAATTCAGCAGTTAACAGCTGTCTCATGGATCCGGCAGGCTTGCATTTATTCAATCACCAATTAAACACTGAATATTATCTAGTGCACAATCGTTCACTTTGCGGGTTGCGACAAAAATTCTTTAAATCAACGCCAAAGCTAAATTTATAGTCTTACATAGTATAAGGTGAATGGATACCAATAGCACCGCAAAAGTTCACTCAGCCGTAGTCAAGGTGGCTAGATATAGACCGGCAGTCGTCAGTATGGGATATTCTATGGATACTGATCATACTGAAAATACAGATAACAATGTATTCCATTGCCCGATAAATGGCTAAATGCTAATCTGTAACATGATTGACAGAGGCATAATTCATAACCGACGAACAACGCTTGCCAAAGTTCAACTTATTTATGGCATGACGATCAATAGGCCTTTCCACCCCTACTAAAAACTCAATCGTAAATCTTCGAAGTGTTAAACAGCTATCAAAGCTTCCTTCCATTAAAATTAATCAAATATGGCTTATTTACACTTCCACCAATGACACGTCAGCATTACTCATGCGGAGACAAGCAGTCACGAAAGACGGAAGCAAGGAGACATGCGACCACAATTCCTTAATATATTAACATAAGCCAAGTCGACAAAGAGATGCTTTTCTTGTGCTCTAATAGTACAAAATGCCGAGGTCTTGCTCGAACCCGGGAACGTTTTCTTTGGAATAGAGTGCTCTAACCACTGAGCTACAGATTCCAAAGTAGACATTCCCCGGTTTGATTCTTGTCCTCCGCAAATTCTGGATAGCACGTGATGATTTTTCAATAACGAAATCGGCTTAAACGAAAAATTGCCGATTCTAAATTATACAATACTTAGCTCATACTGAAAAATATACGTACATAATTGGTCAGGTGTTTCTATCAAAATCACAGCCTTGATTAAAGTAATTTTCATCACCGATCGCGCAACCAACGTTCGTTTAATTATAGCAAGCAGGATTGGCTATCAAATCTGCTTCTGAGGCAACCGACACCATAATTACATTTCGTATCTTCGTATTTTAACATTATCATGGCTATCTCTAGTTCAAAATTTACCTTATTTTTATTTGAAAATAATTACACTATTAATGGCCTCGGTAATAAGCTAATTAGTTTATGATTTCTCAATTTGAATGTCTGCGTTTGAAAAACGATTAAGAAATTCCATCTGAACCTCATTCAATTTAATTTGAAATCGTGGATAGGATCAGACGATAAATACTTTAAACTTAGCTAATCAGTTGAGTGAACCCAAATTCACGATTAAAATGAAGTCATTGGATGTTAATTTATTAAGAAATGGTCTAAAATTCAAAAAATATGATTATTGGAAGTACACTTGCTCAGGTGTCCTTTTCATCTTCAAGTCAAGTCTTTCGTAATGGATGAAAATTTGTATCTTAAAATCAATAACAATTAGAAGCCGTAGGCCAGCGAGTAAATAAAATAGAGATTAAAGTGAGTAGACTACGACACATTCAGTGCCAGCTGATGTATGTAGAAATTAACTTTAATCATAAGCACGTTAAACCTGATTGCACGAAGGAGGTTCATAGGGTCATGGTAATAGCAGACTAAATTGAGCTGGTAAGGATAATCGATAGCGTCAAATTTCAAGTGCTCCAACCACCGCACTCAAAATTATCATTTTGATACCCCCAGCAAACATACACGAGCTCCAGGAGAAAAGAGAATGACTCCACTGCCTCTGCCAACAAAAGCCTAGTATATACAACAAACTGCCTTTAGCTTATTCACGTGGGCTCAATCAGTGACTTCATTCCTTACACCATATAGTCTTAGACACATCTGGGCACGTTCTCAACAGGAGATTTCAATACGTTATCATGATATGTGGTTGTGCGCCAACGCAAATAGCATTATATTAAAGCATAATATTCGCAGATGTACGAACGTACATTTATCAACATGGAATAAATCTAATAATAATTTAACTAAAATTAAACTGAAAACAGTCTACATTCTAACAATTCAAGAACTTACCAAACCGGCAAACATACCAACGGGAAACATTTCATAAGCAGAGAGTCGAGGCTCGGCACAGGGAACGTGATCGGTTATTTCAGCTGTTGATTCGAGCAATGATGCCTTTTTTCTTAGCAGAATGATCGACTTTAAATTGTCAATAATGAACCAAAAAATCATTGAATAAGGCACATCTCGTAGTAGAGCCGGACCTGTTCCAAGCCACAACCGCTTCAAGCCGCTCTTTTAATTTTTTATAAATTAGAAAAATAATATATTTTCAGGCAGTGTGGGTAAAGAAACGAATGGAAGAAAGCAGAAATACAAATAGCGGGTCTAGAATATGCTCACGCAAAAACTGCCTTAGAAATGAGCATGGTTTCAACTGCGTGTATGGTGATGGGAATTCCTCTTTTTGAACTAACGATAGCGGCTATTTTCCTTACAATTTTGCTTCATTAGATAAACTTAAATAAAAAAACAAGTCGTTAGGTTTCAAACTGGCGCTAAATTTGTCATTTATATTAAACCCCATTATAAATTAAGTCATAGAAAGAAGCACGAAGATATTCCAAAGTTGAAGTCTACTCTGAACGCCTAAATGGAAATATCTGGTAGAAACAAGCGGCGTTATATGTAAATGCTCTATCGGAAACCACAATACAAAGACCATATATCGTCGATTATACACGCATATTAGCATGAATACATGAGCGTAGCTAGTTAAGCGCTGTAAATGAATAAAAATAAAATTAACTATTTTCAAGACATACATGAGTAACATCACTGCGAATTGACTGCCAAAGCTGCAGTGGAGTGAGACGGGCGGATTGCACTTTTGTACGAATCAGTTCAATCGGCGAGATTACAGTGATGGACAAAGTTCGAGAAATACCACCGACCATAGCTGGAATAAGGCTGGTAGTCTGGGTTGTATTGCGGCCAGGATCGTATCCAATTTTTTGTTTTAACCAATCGTTAACAGTATAGTAGATGATAGTCTGTGGAAGAGCCATTAATCTAAATTTTTAAAATGTTCAAAGTGGCGATTTATATTGATAGTTGAATTATGCAAAACGCCCAATATGGAACATGTAATAATAGGGGACTGCTAGCTATAATTCCACCAACAACATATTAATCAGGGTAAAATTAGCATTAGAAATTCTGTTTCATCATCACATAGCTGTAAAAGACAGAAACTAGAAAACAATAAACAGAAGTCAATAGGAGATTAAGAAAGATTTCTTACCTACTTTTCGCATAAATCGCAAGAAAATGTCGACATGCCAAGGGAAACATATGCATACACAATTAACCTATTTATACATCATTCATATGCAACGAGCATAAACGCAAATGATAGCTTCCACCATACGCAATGCCTTGTCTTTTTTTCTTTGAAAAATACAGATCCCAGTTGCAGTGTAGGTCTCTGAAGAATGTTTTCCATTATTACTCAGATTTGTCTCCTTGCTAGTTGTGTTTAGTTTTAAACGTTCACGGACCTGCTTATTTTATTTGTTCTTACTCATACGACGCTCCTGTCGGCTAATAAGGAAGCGTATCCAAGGGTAATTCAGATTAAATAAAGATGTCAAACATGATAAAAGTTCCCACGTAGCCAAAAAACTTTCTGGTCCTTAATCATAATATTCTTCTGTATGATAACCAGCAGTTCCTGACTAGTGTTACTCACAACATAAAATGATTATAATTCGTTCTAACGGAATAAAGCTATTCTGATCTGAAGCTCCGAGTCCGTTTCACTGGATAATTAATACTTAAATGAGTAATGACGACAAAAGAGCAAGCCATCCAGACATGTTTCTTGTAGTCCACATATAATAAAAACTTGTAAAACAAATAATAAATCAATACTGAATCACTCTGCGCAAATTACCAAATGGGTCGCTTTATTTTATACGTCCTGTGGAGCGGACAAGCGAAAACAAATAGCAGCGTATTATTCTGATATTTGGAGACCCTGGGGTAGATGGTTCATTCTGCAATTCTAAGTAATGATCAATATAATCGTGTACATTGCGGTGTAAATAATCAAATCGTGAACATGCTGCACGCACATACAAGAGCTCCAGTTTGCTAGGCGGAAGACGGCGAGAGACACCACCTCTTTTGATCTGAAGCAAATCAAAAACCAATGTACAAACGACGGAATTCCAGAAGCTTTCACTGGTCTATGTAGAAAACTCTTATCTAGCGAGCTAGTCAATAGAATAAGGCCGATCAACTGCACACGCGCGGTTTCCCGATTTATTGCCTCCAGGAAGCTAAAACTTCTTTAAACATCATAGCGTGATCTACAAGGACCAAACAAACAGAGAAAATTATGTTCGTCACCAGCCCAAAAGAGGGTTATCCAATCTGGTACATTATACTCCATGTTGCATCAAAAGTATTATTGGACTGGAACTAAAAAATGTTTTTTTTCCTATTCTGGGTATCGCGTTAGGGATTAAAACATGTGATTCGTAAACATTTTATGTTAATCATTCTGCCAATGAAATGAGTTTAATTAAAAAACCACCAGATCTTGCCTTACGTTAAATTTAGTTTATATGTATTTCCGATGATATCAACGACAAACCAGATCAAGCCTATGCGGAAAAACGGAGTTGCAGGATGATGAACGACTGTAAAAATTTGTGAAAACGGCACCAGTCCAAAAGAGGGTTATCCAATCTGGTACTTTATACTCCATGTTGCATGAAAAACATTACTGGACTGGAACTAAAAACTGTTTTTTCCTATTCTGGGTAACGCGTTAGAGATTTAAGCATGTGATTCGTAAACATGTAATGCTAATCATTCTACCAATGAAATGAGTTTAATTTAAAAAACCACCAGATTTTGCCTTACATTAAATTTAGTTTATACGTATTTCCGATGATATCAACGGCAAATCAGATCAAGCCTCTGCGGAAAACGGAGCTGCAGGAAGATGAATGACTAAAAATTTGTGAAAACGGCATCAGGCTCACTAGTCATGTTTTTTGCCTTACTCTTGTCGAGTTAAGACCAGTATTAAATATGGCGTTATACTACAATGCGTACAAACGTAAACGATCCGAATTGGACAGAGAACTAGTCCTGCACTCAGAGCGGCCATATTCCGATAAGCAGAGATTGTTCTTTACTTTACAAAACGCAAGAGCGCTACTGGTTCAATTAACGGAAAGTAATTCCTCGCCATGCGGTGGCCTGTGTTCCATTCGAATATCGGTGAACTAACAACGAATAAAACTGAGCACTAATAAATTGCTTTTTAAGAACATTTTGTAGTAGACATCGGAGTTCGACAAATATCCTATTACCTCTTATATGTTCAATCATGTTGCCGACGCAGTCTCTGCTGAGATTACCGCAACATTCTCTGTAGTGGAAATCAGAAGTGGCGACTATTCTAGCTGTTATTGAAGAAGACATACAGAGAGCCATTAACTGCGTCCAAGAAGTGTTCATACGCTACTGTATGAAGATAACCGCTTCTAGAATGATCGTTAGGACTAATTTTATTCGGAGCCTAATATGGCACAGTACTGCACCCTGTCGCAAATCGCCAAATAATTCGTATATACAAAATTTCAAGATATTTTAGCCTTTCCGCAACGACCCTTCGCTATTTATAAAATTCAGATTCAAATCTCTTATTTCATGAAGCATAAAGTCCAATGGTCTCATGTATGAATCATTTTATGCTGCGGATGCATTTGAGATGACCTGCTATAACTGTCAGATATATTGCTAGCTACATGCCGTCAGGCGTTAATTAAGAGCACAGCAAACCTTGTTATTGCGCGCCTAGTGGTATTTGTGGCACTGATTGTGAAGACCACATACATGTGCAGCTGCCGAGGCTACTACGGCAGATAAATGGAGTCAATGAAAGAGTAGTTGTAACAGTCAGTCTAGAGACTAACACGAGCTAGAAGAGAAAAATATTAAAAAATGCCATATTGCCATAGGCCCTCTTGGAACCAAGCGTGCTGGATACCTGGATTTCCGTTAGTGTACATATATATTTGCAATATATATTTATATACTTATATGCATATACTGCACCACCTGTACACATAGCCAATAGAGTAAGAAGATAAATCCTTAGATCATGCTTGCTAAGCAAACCTATTTAAATGCATGTGGATTTCTTTTTTTAAGTTGTTTCAGTCAAATAAACTTTATGTTTTCATCCAAAAAGCAGTATATGTGAAGATAAAGAATTGGCTGTGCCTGTAGTGATATTTAATGACGAGGTAATATAAAATCTAGTCATTGCTAGCGTTTGGTACTTACGTGCACTGATACATTTTTGAAAAAAACTTCCAAATCTTAATTCTTGCAGCGCAGTACTTGATAACCATGTTATCAATTCAACGGTGTATTTAATATCGATTCAATTGTCTAATTAATGCATTTTAATGCCAGCAATAAACTATATTTCTTTCTACCAACTTAATATTATTTGTAACTGTAGAAAAATTTATTCCGCATCACGTGTTCAAAATGTACCTTTGATGCTCATTCTGCTTATTGTTTTCAGTTTATTATCATACTAGGATAAATAATTGCGTAATAGGTATTGGATACCTGTCAAAATGTTACTTAAAATATGATCAGAAGGCTTTGCACAAGTCCGCATGAACAAAATGTATAATTTCAAGTGATAATTCTTTTCGTGCTTACTGATGACTTAACAATGAAAGTCGGCACTTAGGCTCTGGTTTTCAGAATCGAAAGCTAAAAAAACATCAGTTATGTCATGGACGAGAAATTTTTCCATGCACGACGGTGGACTCAGATTAAGTTTTCGTATACAAGATCAAGTTTTTAACCTCAAACAGCATAAAAATTTTCTGGTCAATTACGATCGATAGTATTAAATATTAAGATTTATTGTGCGACGCAGTTGCGTATATCTGCACAAAACATGTAGGTTACACCATGATGAGTGACTAGTTGAATTGCACATTGAGATTTATATTCAATGCAGAAGTTCTAAAAATATGATCTCCTCTATTAGCATACAATTAGTTTCGAGAGTGATGCTAATAATCCAACCACGATGTAACAGATTAGTCCAGTCCTTTATTTGCGTATCCTAGCTAAGTTAAAATCCATTCGGAAATTACTTTTCGATAAGAATGTAGCTGTTATGTTACGGGTTCGTCCCCAGGTAACTATTAATGCAGCGTAAGTAGCAACAGTATGCGAACATGATGTAAGCTCGTTCCATTATGTACATACATTTTTCACTACAAATTAGGCATTTTACAATTTAAAGGAAATTCATTAAGTAACTGATCTGCGTTTGGACTAGCGCAGCTTTTATTGTTCCAGTAATTTTCTTTCTGTAAAATATTTCGGTTATCCCTATTGGTAGCCTTCCTCCGTTGGTTCATCCTCACAAGTTTAACAAATCAAACTAATTTATTAAACTTGTGAGGATGAACCAACTGAAGGCGGCTACCGATAAGGATAGCCAAAGTATTTTACAGAAAGAAAACTACTGAAGCAATAAAAGCTGCGTTAGTCAAAACGCAGATCAGGTAATTTCAAGTAAACCAGGTTCGCAAAAGCCATCTTCATTCAATTCGTTAAGTAGACCGGCGTACTCCTTACTGGGAACTTATCACGTACTCTACAGAGTTTACCGCAAAAGATTCCGAAGCAAGCATGCCCAGGTTCGAGTCCTATCAGCGGAAAATAATGGACAACACGTAATGTTCCTAATAACGACGAAACCGGTCCATTGGATAAATTGCCTTTTCACACAATACAATGCTAATTTATATCAATAAATGTATGCGCATAATTTGACAGGTGTTTACATCAAAGTCGCAACTTTAAAATTAAATTTTTATCGCCGCCAACGCAACCAATGTTCATTTAAGTGTGCAAACTTTCCACAATGAAATTTGATAGTGACATATCACTAAGAATCAAGTCCCTATATTTTAATTGACATGCTGACAGTTTTAGAGTGTTTATCTGGGGTTTGTCCTGGTATGTACAGTTCTTCTCACCGGTTATTCACCAATCCTGACAAAAACGACTCATAACAGTGGGAGTGATAGTTTCGCGACAGAGGCAAAAAAGTTGTTCGACTGTTTTGGTCTAAAGTTCATTTGTCCGTTAGTAACCAACCAAAAAGCAGTGAATTCTCTTGCAATTGTATCCTTAATGTTTGCATATGATGCGCATCTTCAAGTTGGTGACTACAAAATTAATAATTTGTTATGCGCGTTCAGTTGTTTGCAATATTCTCGCTCAAATTATTCGAATTGCTTCAACCGGCACATATAGTTTATTATTCATCAATACATACCAGAATTTGCGCGGTTACTTTACGAATCCGATAGCAGTTCGCTCGAAGTTTTGAATCTCGTCCCCTTGCAATCGAAGCCGCGACTTGCATGCAAATTTCAGTTGTACACCAACTAATCATATTTATCATTCTATTAACGCTGTCGATCTATTATATATATATATATATATATATATATATATATATATATATATATATATATATATTACACAGTATATGTCTAATTATGAAGAAAAAACATTAATAACAAAGTGGATAAAGGCCATTTATTTCGTGAATACTAGTTATCGCTTTACAATCATACATATATATACATTTTGGGTTTACAATTGATTATGTTAGTGACAACAAATCTAACTCGCTTTTACTTCTGTTTCTTGTTTTGGCTGGTTGGTAAGTTTGTATGCGTTTGTTTTTGTGTGTGTGTGTTTGCATGTAAAGGTCATTCTCGCAGTATTGCAAAGTGATGTCTGAGATCTGGTCATTATTGTTTTGATGGCTTGAGAATTAACCATTTGTGCACATTGTTCACTGTTACATGTACGAGTGCTATTTTTCCCAGTGTAGTTGATCGTTTCACCTTGTTGCGCAAATTCGTATTTTTCACATGGTAACAGCGCCAGTGTGGATTGAAGTGTTGAACGCTCATATCGTTTGCGAACTTCTGTCACCGTATGCGCCTCTGCTATTTCCACTTCAGTTTGTTGCCAATCCGATTGTATGTTTGTTGATTCTAGTCGAGGGCCTGTTTGGTCTTGACTGGATACTAGTAGGTTAAAAGAAACATGTTGCGAGACAGGAAATAAACAATTTACCTGATTTTCGGATTGGCAATTTTTAATTTCTTTTACGTACCGTTTAATTTAACTTTCTACCCTATTGAAACACTTTATCCGTTTCTAATTTAATTTTACTACCTATTAATTATTTACTCTATTAATAGTGTCATTCCCCCTCCTCACCGAAATGCCACTCGTATTTTTTAGTTTTACTTGTATGACCGTTACACGTGCCTGTAATTACATGTAACAGATTAGCTCTCAGTTTTAAGTAAACGCTCACGCACATACACACACAAACACGCTTATCCAGTGAATAGTCAGATGTTGCCAAATCGCTGTAATTTCACTGGGATGAGTGTACACTTGCATTAACTGATTACTCCTCAATTCAAAACAAACGAGAACACATACACACAGGCATGACGTACGCTTATCTAGTGAGATGTCATTAATTGTCATTATATCACTGTAATCTCATTGCGAAGAGTGTATACATGTAGACACATACACAAACCAATTTAACATACACTTTCCTAACATTTTTATAAAAAACGTTATGCTTAAGAGATCTAAAATCAAGTATAACTGAGGCGGTTTAAATTAATATTTCCACTTGACATATTGATTGTCAACTAAGTGTGTGATGTGTTTGGCATTGAAAAAGGGCTCCGTAATTGGAGCCAGAAATATCTGCAAAAATCATGATGACAGTGGATTCAAATATTTCGGTACGCAATCCGAAAATCAGGTAAAAAATATATATTTAGTTACCTATCTCTTATTTCATTTAGGAATTACTTCGCGTTATTAAAGAATAAGGTTTCTATCAAAACCAGTTTTAATATATAATATAATTTTCCTTATTTTATTTTTCAAGTGTATCATTTAATAGTTTTGTGTGATGTAACATTGTCTCAGAGCTGGCAACACTTTGCATAAGTAATAATGATTTATTGTTCAAATCTATTTATTATCTGCATTCTGAATTTGATTCGGTGGATCGCAATGTTTTATTCCATATTTTATAGAAAAGCGGTGTGCCCACACAATTTGTTAATATTATACGAGCTCTCTTCACAAATACTTCTTGTCGCGTTAAGGTCTACAATAAATTATCCCATAACTTTACAAACAGCAGTGGTGTTCTTCAAGGTTGTCCACTTTCCCCTTTTTGTTTAATTTTCCACTTCACATTGTTGCCAATCCGATTGTACGTTTGTTGATTCTAGTAGAGGGCCTGTTTGTTCTTGGCTGGATACTAGTAGATTGTTGTTGAATTTTGTTATTCTTGGCCAGTCGATTAGAATATCATGTTGATGAAACTTTTGAATATTTAGGTTAGGTGCTTGTTGTTTTATATAAAGGGCTTCATAAATAAATAATATTTTTTCTGATTTTGCTTTATGTAGAATTGTGCCAAAACAGCATCTCTTTTAAAATTCCAATGTATTTCTAAACACTGAATTACTACAAGATGATTTCCTTTCGATAATGAAATGGAAGCAGCATCACAGCATAACAACCTCAATGACTTGCATATTGAGAGCAGACATATTCGCAGTGGTAAATCTGACAAGGAAGCACAGGTACCATCAGAGTCTAAGGCACACCTCGTAAATTCACTGGCATTGCTGTCCTGGTGATGGGGATGGACAACAGACTCCAGAGAGCCACTCCTAGCACTTAAGCGATGCCCAGCTGATATAATCTGGAGCCAAATGTCTCAAAAATTGTCGCTATGAGCATCATTGATGCATAAAATAGAATCGTGCGGAAAAGAGCAATTGCAAAAATAACTAGGCCTTATTTATGTATATGTATAAATTTCATTATTCGTGTTTTAATCAAAGCCCGAAATGGCAAGTAATTACGCACTGAAAAGACTTGGGATGCGAGATTCTCGTCTTGTTGTTAAATTATTTTTCGAAAGTTGCACAAACTGAAGAAAAACGAAAAGCAAAATGACTTATGTAGCTCTCATCTCTAATAGTTTATCATACTTCGTTCTTGACAGTAAATGTCGACTGCATAATTTCTACACAGTAACGAACATTAACGTTTTGCAGCTTTCGCCAAATGTGTATATAGATAATACAATTAAGCTATCATTGATAGCTTAGTTAGTGTAACAATTCTTTAAATCAAGTTTGTGAGCTTGAAGTAAACATAAATCCTATTATATTTAACCAGTCGTCGAACAGCATAGCAAAACTACCGTCAGTCACACGCACTGACGCGTTTCGATCTTCCATGATCATCTGTAGAGTATGACGGCAAACTGACTAGCGAAGGTTAAACAGCAAAGCCTATATATATGGAAAGCAAAATTATATATGCGGCTCTCACCTCTAGTAGTCTCGCATACATTGTACTTGACTGTAAATGTCGCTTGCAAAATTTCTATGGAGCAATGGACATTAACGCTTGCTGACATACTCTGATGATCATGGAAACTCAAATATTTAAATCAAGTTTGTGAGCTTGAAGTAAACACAAATCACATTATATTTAACCAGTCGTCGAACAGCATAGCAAAACTACCGTCAGTCACACCCACTCACGCGTTTCGATCTTCCATGATCATTATCAGAGTACGACGGCAAACTGAAAAGCAAAGGTCAAACCGAAATATATATATATATATATATATGGAAAGCAAAATAAGATATGCTGTCCACATCTCTGGTAGTGTCGTATACATTGATTTTGACTGTAAGTGTTGGTTGCAAAATTTCTATGGAGCAATGGACATTAAAGTTTTTTGACATACTCTGCTTATCATGGAAGATCAATCGCATCAGTACGTGTGACTGTAGTTTTGCTATATTGTTCCACGATGGGATTGGTGTTTATTTCAAGCACACAAACTTGATTTTTAAAATTGTTACCACCACCCGTGCTACCAATGATAGTTCAATTGTATTATCTGTATACATATTTGGTGAAGAAGAATGAGTTACTTCTCTGTGTGTCTAATTTTGTATGTTTTACATTCGATCTATTGTTAAATAAAAATTTTTAACCTGAACATGTATATGAACACATACATATGTACACACAATGGAAAACCTAGGCATCCCACACATTGAATCTTATAAGTCTTTACCTTGAAATGCTCTATATCTTCTTTCATTAATAGTTTTTTGATCCTACCTACATAAAGTTCTGGCCGATTACTACAGAAGCGAATCCAGGAGCAGCTTAGGCTTAACACAACTAGCAGAGGTCAATAACTTTGATAAAGCCGAACAAAACAACCGGACTTTTGTGTATTAATTCAAGAGAAAACAAGAGACAGCGCATTAAAGATGGTGACAGTTTAAAGATACTTTCCACGTGGTTAAATAAACATACACAGAATAGACATTTTTAGATTGAATATGTATACATTTGCTTTTCTCTAAATTTGTTTTTCTCTCCGGCTTGTTTTTGGTTAAAGAAAACATACATACGTGCATAAACAGTGAATTTTGTATGTTGCATGTTGAATCCCAGAAAAGTCTTTCCTGTTCAAGACCTGCGTAAATAATCCTCATTCGCTTCTCTAACACGTCACTGATCCACCTGAAGATAATTGAATCACCCACAATGAAATCAGCACAAATTAAACTGATACTGCGATATTTGACTGAAGTTCCAGTGTCACATTTTGCACATAGACTTCACATTGGCACCTTTTTACCAGGTTAATTCCTCAAAATTGAAGAAATATCAAAACCTTACTATACCAAAACTTCCACTTATTTGAAAAATTCCGAATGAAGACTGGACTTCAGATTATAATATGCCACTTCATCATAGGGAGTTTCGATAACGATCTATTAACAAGATAGAGCGGCTACAGCCATAACAACAATGTTAACGATATTTGGCGGGTTAACAATTTGAAAATGTTTAACTAACTGATAATTAAAAATTAGCTACTACTGTTACCTCAGCATAATGCCAACTACTAGTAAGTCGGATATTTTTGAACATTCTCAAGAGAAAGCTATGAACATAGAATACGGACGCCTCCCGATCACGTAGCCTCGAAATATTGTTCCACGTTGTGTTTTATTCATGAAATGCGAAAAGATTTGGCTTCCCCGACGCGAACTGCTTGTAAGCAATATAAAACAAGTGCTGGTATTCAGGCACTGAATGAAAGGCAACGAACATCCTTGCGAGGCGATCAGACCAGAGTGTGATCGCTTAGTTTCGCAGTAGTTGCGGCGTGCCGTGGCTTTTCGATGAGACAACCAAGACTAGCTCATACTTCCACCCCATAGCGTTTAAGATGCTGCTTGTCAGACTTTGTTATTGTTGCGCTGTCATATTGAAGCGTATGCATCTATAAATACCTATTGATCATTTGGGTCCGTTCTAGTGCACGGATACTTGTCAAGTAGGACTGGCTGCATGGACAGATCTCTTGAGTGAGTGAGTACAGCACTCGCGGTGTACTCACACATCCTAGACAAAGCCTACTCCTCGTTCGTTTACCAGAATGTGGCAGAGTTGAATACTACGCACGAAATATTATATGCAAAGATTAATTAGGTTCGACTTCAGAATAAAAAGCGCACCAAACACACATTATTCCCAAAATACACAAAATATTTATTTATTTAAATAAATTGTAAAACACGTTTAAAATTTTGCCGTGGCAAATTATCTTATCGATTGATTTATCGTAAAAGTAGAACACGGATTAATTTTGATTGAATAAAAAACCGTCCGCATAATCAGTACACAAAATATATATAGAAGTCCAAAATATTCAACAATGGAAACACGTAACTAAGAGAATTTTTGTATGGGGCTTTCTAATCCCATGGTAATGTCAGTACACGAACAAATATTTTTGCTTGCATAGTTCTGAACAAATTGTATTTATTAAAAAAGATTCAAATTAGGAAAACATATTAACAGACCTAGCCTTCATTAAACCTGAAATGAACTTTATTGGCATGTAGTAATACTACCGAACAAAACATATTCAATTACATACGTACGTGCACAAACTATATTGATGTTTTCCGACAAGCGTGAATTCAATCTTCTACCGAATCTTTCTACATATGTCTCTCCACAGATACAAATCCAATTATACAAAAGATCCAAGCGGAACACAATCTATCTTCTATACGATTCATTGCTTCATCATTTCTGTATTGGAGGGGAATATAAAACGGTTTCTTATCAGCAATAAAACCATTTACAACAGGTAATGTTATATCATTAGGTTTGTACTTATCTATAAAATAAGATTTCTTCGATTGTGACATTTAATATTGTTGGCAAATGTCGACGAGCTTTATTTTAAATCATCGTTGTCTGTAATGATTATTCAGAATGACATTAGGTGGCTGATTTAGACGTAATTCCAACTCTAGCGCAGCTACTATATTATACTATATAATAGTTATATATATAGTATATTACTATATATTACTATTACTATTATATAGTTATACTATACAATAGTAATATTATACTATATAATAGTTCACCGAAATTGAGAATTACAACGATTTCTGAACACCTGTTACTCGGTAAAAATAGATGCACATACGGTGACAGAAATTTCCAAACAATATGAGCGTTCAAGTATGTATTAGGTTTTGCGAACCTAGTAACAAATTAGTTCAGTAGTGACCAGAAGGATAAACCAAAGGCAGCATGAACGGAAAGTATAATCTCATGCACATTCGTTTCGTGCTTACTGGCGACTCATCAGTAGGAGCCGGTATTACGCCCTTTAACCACTATATATTTGGTAGAAGAATGTGGAATAATAGGACGGTACAATCTCCTACTGATGAGTCGCCAGTAAGCACGAAACGAATGTGCATGAGATTATACTTTCCGTTCATGCTGCCTTTGTTTTATCCTTCTGGTCACAACTGAACTAATTTGTTACTAGGTTCGCAAAACCTAATACATACTTGCATATATATTAGTTCTTCACAACAAACAGTATTTAACTGTAATATAATATGAGCGTTCAACACTGCAATCCGCACTTGCGTTGTTACCAAGTGAAGAATGCAAATTTGCGCAAAAAGGTAGAACGAAAGACTACAGTCGGAAAAATAGCACTCGTACACGTAACAGCGAACAATTCGAACAGATGGCTAATTCTCAAGCCATCAATACAATAATCACCAGATCTCACACATCGCTTTGCAATACAGTGAGGACCTTTACATGTAAACAAGCACACACATAGATACAAACGCATACACACTTAGAAATCAGCCAAAACAAGATATAGAAAACCGAGTCATATTTGTTTGCAGCCACATATTCAAATGAAAACCCAGAATGTATATAAATGAAAGATTGTATAGCGAAGTTTAGTATTCTCGAAATAAATGGTCATTATCCACTTCTTCCTAATAAAAAATATACTGTGTTATATTGGAAGTCAATGGGTATAATAAAGATATATATATGCTTTTAGATATGGACTGATTTTCTCTATAAAAAGTTCTGTTTTACCATAATCAATTTTGTGATCTTGATATAAACACCTGACCTATTTACTACATACATTTGTCAGTATAAACTACGAAATGTAAAGTACAAAAAAGGCAATTCATTCAATAGTCCTGTTTCGTCCCTACTAGCTAGAATATAACGCGGACAGAGCTCGACTGGGATTGGTGCTTACATCACGATCGAAACCTCAATTTAAATAATACAGTAGTAGTTTCTGTACCACATTACGCATAGTAAAACCTTTTAGAGATGAATGGCAACCGAAACTTTATCTAGCGACTAGTTTATTGAATTTAGCCCCTGAGAAATTATCGATGGACAACCCCAAATATATAATATTTGGGATATACAGCTGCAAATTGGAACTAAATTAAAAAGTATCTTTCCCACATGTTAGATGCAAGTATGTATTAGGTGTTGCGAACCTAGTAACAAATTTGTTTAGTTGTGACCAGAAGGATAAACCAAAGGCAGCATGAACGGTAAGTATAATCTCATGCACATTCGTTTCGTGTTTACTGGCACCTACTGAAGAGTCGCTAGTAAGCATGAAACGAATGTGAATGAGATTATACTTTCCGTTCATGCTGCCTTTGGTTTATCCTGCTGGTCACAACTGAACCAATTTGTTACTAGGTACGCAACACCTAATACATACTTGCATACATATTAGTTCTCTTCAACAAACAGTATTTAACATGTTAGATGGTGCACAAGAAAAAAGTTAAATATATTTTTAATTTTCTCTACCTTATGAATATGAAATGTAACTCTTGTCTTTACAATCATTATGATTTCGTAGATAAATTTATTGCATAAATTATATTCAACTTAAATCAGTGGATCGGCTTTAATATTAACCCGAACATGACGAGTAATTTAAAACGGACTAGATACGTATTATCTGCAATTAATCTCATTAGTGGAAATCGTATAATTAAACAAACATTGGTTGCGCGAGAGGTGATAACAATTACTATAATCAAGGTGGCGATCTTCATATAAAAGCCTGACCCATTATTTGCATACATTTGTCAGTATGAATTAAGTATTGCATAATGTAGAAAAGGCAATTCATCTAGTAGACCTTTTTCATCCTTAATGGGAACTCATCACGTACTGTCCACAATATACTGCCCGACAGGAATCAAATCTGGGTACGTCTGCTTCGGAATCGTGTGCTCTAACCACTGAGCCAACATGCGCTACTGGAATGTTTTAAACGGTTTTAAAATTCAAATCGTGTTATAAGTGCTCTATGTATTTGAAGAATCGCAATCCTATAAAAATTGTCGTTAAGGTGATTAAATAGCATTTACAACCAACCTGAATAAAAAACGGGATAAGAACATAAATTAGTATATAACTGAATAAGTATCACCACCCGCGCAATAAATAATTGTTTAGTTGTATAGCTCACAATATATGGTGAAGTCTGAAAAAAGGTAACGTCCGTGACTGCATAGAAATTGTGCAGCCAACATATGTAGTAAAGTACAATGTATGCTAGAAGACTAGGGGTAAGAGCCACATGGGGAATTTTTATTTCCTAACATATGCATTTTAGATTGACCTCTCGCTAGTTAGTATGCCGATACAGTGGGTTTTGTTTTTATATCAAACACGAAAAATTGATTCTCAAGTGTTATTAACACCCGCACAAACAATGCTTGTTCAAAATTAATTTTTGTTCTATTTCTACAGTAAATCAGTTTATAAAATGATGCAAAAGCGCTACTGAAGGATTATAAATGTGTTTATTTAAAATACATATCGAGGAATAGATTGATTTTATATTTGAAGATAACTATCCTAAAGTCATTTCCGACTTCAAATTTTAGATTTGGAAAAATTGACAGATTCACATATTTTGATAACTGCAGTACTAACTCAGACAGCATAAGTAACGAGGTGAAAAAATTCTTGTTACTACCTTCGGCATTTATGGATAAGCGAGATTATGTAGCTTTTATTTATAGGTTTTGCATACGTTGCATCTGTTGCGTGCGGTTTTCCTATATGCGAAGAGACTAAGCCCGTTAGTGACGAAGATCCTAGTTTCTTACAGGCATTCGACCACTGATGTTTCATAAGCATAGCCCATTTAAGAAGAAACAACAAATAGTTGCACCAATCCCTAAATAATTCCTATTTTATAAGCCCATTTCAAAATGATTGGTTTTCATTGTCATAATAATAGGGCTTATTAAAATTTATTTATTCTCTTAAATGTGGCACTGAAGCGTGAGTTTTTACAGGATGTAAGGATAATATGGTCTATCTACGATTAACTTCAACCGTCCCATCTGCATGCTATATATAGCTACGCCATGTTCTCCTATGATATCGATAGCACTGGAAATTAGTTCACCGCAATCAAATTAAGGATGAAGGCAAGAGACGACCGCGATCCAGCAATCATTTAATTTCAGTCAAGACCCAACTTCATATGGCTCCGTTTCTCGCATACATCTGATTTAGCCTCGCACTAAAATTACGGACAATTTTTAGGATGTCTGGACGCCGCTCAATGTATAACGTAAACAGGAAATCTAACACATATCGCACATTGCTTTGTTAAAACAGCTATATAAAATCAATTATTCCAGTCACATGTTTTAATATTGCATTCACATGGTTAAAATATATACTTCTCAAACTTACAGCGTAGGTGATAGACCACTCCACAAAGACAAAATGCCTTCGTTACGCACGATGCCCATAAATGCATCCTAGAACCAAAAAACAAATTTTAAAGGAAAGTGTTAAACTCACGCACAAAACAAGTTTACCAATTTCAAGAGATGCTGGAGCAAATCGATCTCGAGTGTGCAAAATAAGATTAGTGTCGCACACGCATATAAAAGTTAATAATCTTAACGTAAAAAATGCGAGACACAAAAATAAGCATTTCAATTTTAATTAAGGATGGGTGTCCTAAACTTTCCTTTTTTGGAGGATAATGTCATAAAAACGTTGCCCAGAACTACGAAAACAAAAAGTATTCTAGCACTGGCATTAACATGGTGGCTTCCCAAACCTATGCGAAACGGTGTGTAGTTATGATAATTATATTTGAACTTCCCGAAACAGTACTTTTTGTATAGTGCTTATGTGGACCGTGTTTTATTTAAACACATTAATTATGTTGCTCTATTTCTTCAGTAAATCCTGAAATAAAGTGGAACGAAGGCTCTTCTGTACAACGTATATTCTTAAATTCATACTTTATCATGCTTCTTTTACGTACGTAGTAATTTTATACCCAGAAAGTTTATAAAATCATTAAATTTCAGCAAATTTTAAATTTATTTAAAATATTAGCAGAATTTATCCAGATAATAAAATTTTGGCAACGATTAAATCGTAAATTATAATTCATAAAACAGAATTAGTTTTTGGAGATAACAGTAGGCTGCTTAACAGAATCTAAGCCATCTGTTCAACATAGGCCAGTTTACTTGCAAATTTGTCAAAATTTATCACAGTTCATGTATTAGGCATTGTATACTTGTGCGCATAAATAGACGGACACCTGGATCTTTCGCAAGGTGCGCATCAGAATAAAAGATTTAAAATTTGATCACGCTTTCCGCTAAAATTCCCAAAATCTGCTTCAACTGAAATGTCTCGTAGATTAAGAGGTTATGGCGCAGCGTGATCAAGTAACAGATATCGCGAAAAGTAGTACCCGCTAACAAGATTGCTGGTCTCCTCTTTTACGATTCCAACCTTACGTGGGAGATGCAATGGTGATCTGGCACGCAGGTTGTGTAAACGGCTTTCACAAAAATTTTGACTTTTTTATCAGGGCTGTCCTTCTTTTTTCGGATTTTATCGCATTTTTATTGTACGGGACAATTGGGAAATCTTGCTCCAACGTCATTTTCAGACAAGCAGCTGATGAAGGCTTAAATAGAAGGGGCAAATGAGAACCCGTCAATAATGTCCAATAATCGAGAACCTGAAAATGCACAGAATTCTCAAATTTGTCTTAACTGACAAAATTGACGTTGCGCAAAAAGGAACAATAGTGATTCCACATCAGATATCTGCTGTTCTGATCGGCACGACAGTTATGCTTCTGATTGACGCTTTATGCATCTCTTTGGGAAATGACTAAATCAAGCCAATGTATTTGCTTATATAAATGTTCATGAGAGTAGCTAAAATCGGTCAACGCTAATGTCTCAAAAAATAAATGAGGATCGACAGGTCACTCGATTTGAGAATCATGGGCTTTATGCTTGGTGATTTAGACGAGCGATTCACAAGTTTTACATAATTTGCCAAAGGCAACTGGAGCGAGGTTGGCACGCCTAAGAATCCATTTTGGTAATTTTTAAGTTATGCAAATAATATGTATAATCAAATCTTATATAATGTCTTTGCGTAGTGTCAGAATAGAGTTGACACTAAATTCCAAAAGATCATGCATCTTCGAAAACCAACGCCCTGCTCCTTGTCTGTCAGAGAGGAACCTGCTCTCGAGAACCGAAGAAAGGTTTAATGCATTCGCTGGGGCTTAAGCCAGATGCTCTGAGCAGTTAGTTTTATATAGCATTTGCTGGTACAATATCTAAGAGAAGGAAAATTCTGAGCCTAATTCCTTGGCAACGAGATGAGTATATCTTAATATCTAATAAGCTTCCAGGAATACCAACTTACTGTTGCGATGAAGGATATTTATTACACTTAGGATCCATTACTGAAGTTTCAATGATTATTTTCTTGCATCTTCATCAAGACCATTACTCATACAGTAACACCGATAAAAAGCATAATTTGCATCCTAATTTTATCCATAATTTTCTGCTACCTTGTAGATCAAACGATTTGGTAAAGGCTATAGATGCATTTTTGAACAGATAAGCAGCTCCGCAATACATCAGCATTTGAGAGCTGATGGTTACGTCAGAAAACAAACAAGTTCAATGTATGCAAGACTGCTAGAGGTGCGAGCTGCATATCTTAATTTGATTTCCATAAATATTCAATGCGGTCTGATCCTCGATAGTCAGTTTGCCGTCGTACGCTGATGATGATCATGGAAGGTCGAAACGCGTCAGTGCGTTGTGGCTGGCGGTAGTTTTGTTATGTTGTTCGACGACTGGTTAAATACAATGGGATTGGTGTTTACTTCAAGCTCGCAAACTTGATTTAAAGAATTGTTAACACCACCCGCGCAATCAATTATTGTTTAAATTGTATTGCCTATATATGTATATGTGGCGAAAGCTGCAAACAGTTAATGTTCGTGACTGCATAGAAATTGTGCAGCCGACATTTCCAGTCAAGTTCAATGTATGCGAGACTGCTAGAGGTGAGAGCCGCATATCTTAATTTGATTTCCATAAATATTCAATGCGGTCTGATCCTCGATAGTCAGTTTGCCGTCGTACTCTGATGATGATCATGGAAGGTCGAAACGCGTCAGTGCGTTGCGGCTGGCGGTAGTTTTGTTATGTTGTTCGACGACTGGTTAAATACAATGGGGTTGGTGTTTACTTCAAGCTCGTAAACTTGATTTAAAGCAAATAAAATAATTATAGCTATTCATTGGTTGTAAAAGGATACTAAGTCGCTCCTTCCCAATTCACATTAATTATGTTTCAACTTAGTTTTTTCTTCTTGTAGGTGTTAAGCATCTCTTACCTATAAAGCACTACCTTCACGAAGAATTTGAAATTTAAGACATAAGTATCCAAAGTTCTCTTCAGCAGCGAAAACTTTCTATTCACGCTTGGCACACACGCTCATTATCGTCACGATACATTTCGCATTAGGCGCTAACTGTGCATTAAAGTCGAATTTAACGCTTCACATGATTGCAAATGGCTGAATCGCGATTGTATCGGCAGGATTCAATCTTCTACTTCTTTAAAGGCTAACTATAGCCCGAGAATTGTCAATCTGGTTATGTTTTTGTCCACGGACAAACTCACGTAATGTGTCACACAAGGCGAGTAATTAAAGCGACGATAAAGACGCTAACATACCAACTGTTACATACATGTTCATATAGCTACAAGACGCACTGAACCAAGCGACATTTCGCATGCATTGGCGCAGCAGTGGCAACACGAACTTTCATGAATCAAGCAGATGTGCACAGACGGATAGGCAATCTCGCCCTGTACTCCAAAATCACCGCACAATAATAAATAGCGCTCCACAGTATCACAAGCCGTGATCACATCAGAACTAGCACAATAAGAATAGTTTTTCTACAGTGTTAAGGAAAATTCCAGAAAGAAAGCCTAAGATTCTTGTGGTATTACTTGGACAATATTTCCAAGGTACTTCATTATTGACAATTATCTGTCGCGAAGTATCTTGTAGGTGATGTACCCAGTTCACTTGCGTGGAAGATCCTCAAGTAAGAGAGAATAAGTGTCATTACATTTATTAATTAATAAACGCAACACAATGACTTCACTGAAAAAGTCGACAAAAAATAACTGTTCTGAATCATCTTAACCTTGCAGCTTTTAGTAGTTCTAGTCTGTGCAACGAATGGAAATCGAAAGTTAAATCTCAGATGATTTTCTAATTCGCCGTTATCACAAGTAGTGAAAAATACAAGGTGATTTCAATATGATGTCAACTACAAGTCGCAGCAAAGTAGGTAAAGTGCTTTATAGTAGCACAGCCAAACATAGCACTGACTGTCTTTTTTTAACCATGATAAGAGTAAGATTGGTTGTATTTTATAAATAACAATTGTTGGATATAAGCATGAAACGGATTTCACGAATCTAAGTAGCAGCATCATGTGCAAAAAGTGCAACATTTTTTATTGTAGTAGAATAGTTTAGAAGGAAAGCAGGTTTCAAGAAGCGGAGAAGAATATTGTGCTTGCTGTGAAGGCACGCGCTTCCACGTCTTCAAGGGTTATACGCATGGACAGCATAAACAGGCAAAATATAACGAATACCGCTGGAGATAACGAACGCCATACTGAAGTTTGAACAGCACGTGGTAGCTTTCTCTTGGCCATCTTCATCATCTGTTAAAACCAATCTTGGTATTAGACACCTTTAATTGACTGGAATATGGTTACTTTTCACCCATTCCCGAAATAAGGAGACTTTAAATTGTACAACCTACTCAATATTCTCGCTTCCGATGGACATATGAGAACACGTCTAAACCGAAAATGGTTTGACTGCGTCGTGACCATGTCAAAAAACGTCATCTTGTATTGAATCTTGGAGAACCGGTTTAAGTTCCGTTAACCGACTAAAGTCTGCATCATTTACCATCCACATGTGTGTGATTCGATTGACCGTGTAAGTTTGCGAAATTTTTCAGCGGCAGATTTAGCTTCAGCCAAACTCATTTAACTGCCGAGTAGTTAATATCACAACTAGGAACAAAACGTGGACCTACAATACAAAGTCAGATACGTTTCACCAATGTACTTGAGTAGTATTCATCCCCAGCCAAATTCGTTTTACTGATGAAAAATTGATACCAGCACTGGAGACAAATCGTGTTCTTTAGCAAACCATTGTTAAATCCCATACCTAGGTACATAAATAGACGGACGTCTAGATATGCCATACGGTGTGTTTAAGAAAGGCTATACTAATAAAGACAACTTGATCAGGCCTGACAACTGAACCACGTTTTCCGGTAGTATTCTAAAGATTTGCGTCGACTGAATGGTCTCGCATATTGTGAGGGTATATTAAATGTAACCACGAACTTGTGTAATCACAGAATATTCCAGTCTAGGTAGTAACTCTTGTATCGAATGAAGGATTCCAACTCAGTATGGATATTTGAATGCTGCACCTTGATTGCATAGCTGCAATTGTTATCTTAGGCAATAATGTCGTGAGCTTCCATGCGTGCCGCAAATTGTTAACCCTTTCGTCACACAAATAGATCTATAAATTACTATGACTTAAACCAAGAATGTCTACCCTTCAATATTATACAGGACTATTGTTTTAGCTAATAAACACTAACGTGGAGCACATAGAAAGGTATAAATACCGTTGGTACATCATAATGTGCAATAATCAGACAAAATATTAAATAATAAATCGCGTTTGTAATGACCGAACAGTCTAACTGAAGCTAAAGAGCGACCTTCGGCACAGTAAGAAGACGTCCTCGAATCAAGATTCGAGCTTATCGAATTACAATCCGTTAGTCGTACTTGTGGAGTGTCAAACAGAGATCATCGCATTTAATACGTGACAACATAAGGAGTTCGACCATTTGTAACTGATCGCAATATTACAAGCTCAACGAAGCGATAAATTATTCCACCGAGTAGTTCACAACCGATGCTTCCAAACGATATAACTTTCGATAAGTCTGCAGCAGTGGCGTATATGCTTAAATGTATGTCTTGAAAATTCGTCAACAAATTTGTGAATACAACTCTTATACAGATCACCCCAAAATAAAACAGAGCACCTCTTACTTCGGTCTTCAAGGCGTATATAAAAATCAAAGCTGGCTTATTCCTCTGAGAGCGTCAGCCCCAGTAAAGTAATTACGTGCTGAAGAGCAAAAATCATGCTGTGGTACCAAGAAAGCTGCAATTAGGCTTGTGAGCTTCCCAAAAAAATTTCTACTAGATACGTAGCAGATAAGCATCTTCTTTAAATGGATTACTGTCGCTGGCTTCTTTTGAAGAACGGATTGTCAAACACTTTAAAATTCTATACAATCCAGTAAACAATCGCAAATAGAATGACTATTTGCACTGTGATCCTTCGGTCTAGTAATGCTGTTAATGTCGGAGCGCATTTTTATGAGGCGACAAAAGCTTTCAGTCCAAATATTTAATGCTTATCCCCTGGATCTGATGCCCTCCCTTACGAACCATTAAAGTTTGGAGGAATTAAGGTTAAGTACATGTACAAACTTCCTGCCCAGATTTAATGGAGGAAACCGTCCTGAGTAGATCATTGAAATTTCGATTCCCAACAAGACCAGTAAATTTTAATTTTAAAAAATCTTCACATTTATGTTGCAAAACTTATTCGAGTTAGCTAAGTCTATTCGTATTTTATTTACCAGTAAATGTGTGTAAATCTACAAAGAATGTGTGAATGTTCCTGAGTCGGCAAATTCGTTTCAAAATGGACGACGGTTCAGTATGCAACCACATGTAACTATGTACACAACTAATTGCAACATAATCCATTGAGGCGACAAAATCCCAGGAGTTAAAAGGCGCAATGTATTGCTCGAAAAATCCGCGATACTGGTTGTTCAAAGCCCATAATGCATCAATAATGATGGTGCACACAGAGATGTAAAACTCGAAACAATCTGAATTCCAGTACTAGAAATACAATATGTAATGATTTCTACAGTATCCAATGTATTTGCCAAATATTGCTGTTGTTCGATTTGTGTTAATTTGCGTAAATAACATTATCCGACGAGAATATCTAACCCACGTTTAGTTGTCTTTAATAATTTACAATACCATATTTAGCTCAGTCGTTTGATCAACGTCTACCATACTCATAACATCTGCAAGAGCGTTTCGCTACATTGAGAAAAGAAAGTAAGAGATAAGCTGCCACAGTAACTCTATTACGATTACCAACATTGTCCGACCCATCAAATAAGGCAACCTATTTCATTCTGCGCGACGAACGACTCAATATGGAAGAATTATTGCTTGTATTATAGTCGTGTGGGCAGTGAAAAAAAATTGTCTCTCATTCCTTATTAGATGGCTTCTATTTCGTTTTCTTCTTTCAGATGGTCTGTTAACTAATGCTGACGAAACCTATCCTTTCAAGAATTAGTAACCAAATCCTTCTATATCAACCGAAACTTACTCTCCGAGTTTGACACACTTGCTCTCATTTCGACACTTCCAATTCAGATTTAAGTTGATGCATAAAAAACCGAACTCCACGTAATATCAATTGCGATTCTTAAACTAGGATACGACCATTTATGGTTAAACAACTAATGGAAATTAAACGGCAGTCAGTTGCAAATCTAATTCGTAAGTTGATGTGCGCATGCAATCCTGGAGGGTGTGGCCTCTGAAAAATGCCGCCACAAGTAATTGCTCGCATAAAAACATGAAAATACTAGATATAAAAATAATATTACGCCTTTATCTACCTATACACTACCCCGGCTTATGCAATCAAAAAAACTCTGACAACAACAACACCTAGAAACACCATTTCTCTAGTGAATAATGTCTGCAGGGAGTAAACATTTCAGCAAATGAGATTTAAGTAATTGCTATCAACATCCGCATTACGAATAGTCGCTTAATTGATTAAGATCAATAAGGCGAAACCTGCAAAAAAACGTCATATTCGTAACTGCATAGTAATTGTGTAGGCAGAATTCCGGTCAAGTATAAAATATTGGAGACCACTATGGGGTTTAACTGCATGTCTGATTTTGCTCAATGGTTAGAGCACAGTATTACAAAGCAGATGTGGCCAGGTTCGGGCCATGTTTTGCGGAAAATTCTGGACAGTACGTGAGTAGTTCCCAATAATGATGAAACATATCCACTGGATTAAGTGCCTTTTCTACATAATGCAATGCTTAGTTTATAATGACAAATTTATGCACATAATTGGACTGGTGCTTACATCAAGATCGCAACCTTGATTTAGATAATACAGTATTTACTTTTGTAGACTATAAACAAAATTACGCATAGTAATACCTTTTATAGATGAATGGTAATTGAACAATCTTTTTCGAGCGACTAACTTGTTGAATTTAACGCCTGTGAAATTATCGATAAACAACCCCCAAATATGTAGTATTTTGGATACGTAGCTGAAAATTGGAATTAAACTAAAGTGTCTGACTAACATGTTAGGCGTTGCACAGAGAATAAAGTGAAAGATATTTGTCCTTGACTATCGCTAACTTACGAATATGAACTATAGCTCTTGATTTTACAATCATTATGGTTTCTCAGATTAATTTATTGCATAACTTTTATTCCACGTAAATCAGTGGACAGGCTTTAATATTAACCCGAACGTGAAGAGTAATAGATAACGGACTAGATTCGGAATATTTGCAATTAATCCTATTTTATTAAATCTTGCAGGTAAACTCTTATTATTACCCAAAAATTTGCAAGATGTATAATCAATTACCATTATGAGAAAAACCTCCGAGTACGATATCATTAAAATTGTTGAATGCAGAAATAGAGAAAATCTGACTGTACTGATCGTTTGCTTTTTAAGTAAACATTACAGTTACCTTGATTAACAAATAAAACAGATAACGCATGGATGTGCAATATATTCTATATCTCCATATTTCTTTTATTTATCTGTTTCGTTTACAAGCTATATTTAAATTTCGAGTGTTATTAATAAATACTTTTATAACCTCTGGTTTTTATTTTTCTATATTATTATTATTATATTTAAAGCTACCATATGATAAAAAATTACTGCTGTGCAACAATTTACTATTTCCTTTTCAGAAACAAAGCATTGTGGCGGGGAAATTTTTTTAAAACACTTATTGTATCATTGTCATTCATGTCACGTGTATTTTTATTCCATCAATTCAATCCAACCAAACCATCAATATCGTTACTAAAATTACCTATTTCCCAAAGACAAGTGTTTTAAACGCAACCATCCACTATGAATTCAATAAAATGTTTAACCTGAACTTCTTTAATAAATTCAACAGACAGCACTGACGGGGAGCGTAGCCATAATAAACTTTCTGTTCACTACACAGGCTTTTTGGGAAGTTATCCATTTTCGTTTTGGTTCTAGCCTAGGTGTTACGCTACCGAATGTTCAACATCAACAACGGTCATACCCGCGACTTATGAACACAAATGTCTCATGGGCAGCTCTAATAATTTCTTCTTCCTTAAACTTCAGCTTTGTCAGCGAGTCCACGCCACGGTTCCATGATACTATTTTTTGGTTCGTTAACCAGAGCTTTATCTTCGCTTTTTACAACGAGACAACGGTTTTAACCTTACACCAAAAGATTTACAGAATTAAATTCAGTTAGATGCCTGAAACCAACCCATTAATATCTTGTAGAATTAATCAGTATCCAAACTCCCCCAAGCATTCATCCCAGCCGATTTTATCCGTCACTAACTTTATTTATCTACACAGAGTACAGCTATAAATCTGCAGGCAGTACTTTATTTGCTCATTTTGTATAAACCCCATAGTTATCATTATTGATAAACAATAGCTAGTCACTCATTCATTCATAACCCTAACTCTTATTTGTATCTTGATATTTTCATTTGTCGGGCTAGATAACATTTTTTCTATAAAAAATGTATTATTACTATTATATACAATTCTACTCTATTTTATTTGTGATCAAAACCAAACACAAAAATTCTGCCTTTTCAAACATTAATATAATAGAATAATTGTGAAAATGCTACGATTGCATGTATGACTGGTAGAAATAAATAAGGAAAGCAAGTGGTATTGTGAAACATAAATAGTTAACAATCAATATCCTTGGATGTCTACGTTAATACAACATTATCGTTTATAATTCAACAATTAAAGGAAAAATAATGTTGAGCATAAGATATAAACTTACCACTGGACCACTAAAATGCCCCCCGCGTTTTGACCAATGAACCACTTTCTTGTCGATTTCCAAGCATGCGCACACATGGTCCATTAAACCATTGCAATAGATAAAACAATCCTTATTTTTTACTGGTCGATGGCTTGCCTTAAATATAGTCAACAAGGAATTACTTGGATCCTCACTTTTACAACATCTAATGGAGTCATAATGAAGGCAGTAAGAGTTCCTCCTACTGATGAAGCAAACAGCCTCTCTTTAATTGATTCCTCTCTAAGAACCATTTCCGATAAAAATATAGTTTTCCACGGATAAAACTAGCTAAGTCATAATTCACATTGTCATAACTGCAACCACGAACTAAAACAGGCAATGGGCTCAATTATATCACCATGTAAAAATAAATTGCGAAGTACCAACTAAATAATCATGTGCAAGCAAATTTACAATAGAAGTGTAATGCCAATGAATTTATGTATGTTGGAGGTGTGCATCTTCAGCGTTTATAGTCACGCTACATACAGGCCATACGACATGCTATATAAAGATGACCTTAAAGAGAGCCGCATATCCTACCCTTGATTTGCTATTTCAATGATTGGGCCAGTTGGCCTTTGATGCCAAATAAATGTATTAGTATTATTAGTATTATTAAAACTGAGATAGTTGTAAGCAGTGTTTTAGATTTATATGGGGTTTTTTAAACCCACATCCAAGTAGCACTCTTCTGTGGATGTTATTTATGAAGTACTGTTGGTCACTAGACACTGAGTAGACGTAGCTCAGCAAACGGTAAGCTTTCCATAATCAACAAACAAGGAATTGTATAGAGTAGATAGACAATAGTCAGTAGATGGGTTTCGTCCTCATTGGGAACTCATCACTTATTGTTCAGAATTAGTCACAGGCAAGGCTCGAACCTGGGCACGTCTACTTAAGAATCTGTTGCTCTAAACGCTGAGCCATCATTTCCAGGGTTTAGATCAACAGATTCCGAAGTAAACGTGCTCAGGATCGAGCATTGTCTGCTGCAACGTCTGGACAGTACATAATGATATATAATGCTTCGATTATACTGACAAATTTATGTATATATAATGTCAGTTGTTTATGTCAAGATCGCAAACATGTGTAAACGCCCCGGCTTCAAGTAAATGCCGTACGACGTTACAAACTCGGTTAAGGTGCTCTGAATAGAGATTAGTTACTGATATGGGGGCCCTTAAGAGGGCCTGGTAATGCGTTCGCTTGAAGTCTTCAGAGGTTGAAGATGTCCTAGAGCCTTGGGTGGACTCTGGTTGAGTTGTCGCTCCCGTGGTTGAGCTGTGACTCGCGTTGTGGATGGCGTCCTGCAGGTCCTGCACTCAATTGGCTCGTCTCTCCGGTATCCCGCAACAAGATGAGTCACGGATGTAGTTAGTTGTTGGTGAAACTATCAAATCACCAGCGTAGGTATTGACAGCCGACAGAACGCACACGCGTGAAGCAGGTAGAATGCAAATGCCACAACTGACTTGCATGGTAAATTACCGTGCTTAAATAGCATGCAATATGTGTACTTGCACACTATTGGTTAAACGTGGTTAAACGGCAATTTTGCTTTTTTCTCATTGGTGCAACGTAAATAAATTTGAATTTAATTTACGCAATATGTCGGCGATTGATTTGTTGTCAATGTGTTTGTATACGACCAAAGGAGCTAGAGTGCTCGACGTTGTGGTCATGACATTTGTAGAGTGGTCTTTGTGAAATAGATAAAGTTGAGATATGCATTGAAAGTGGCCTGTACCATGATATGAAGCTGATCACTACTTAGTGTTGCTACACGAAAGCGTTAGCTCTAAGTAGCTGGTCATACCAAAATAGGCAGTGTAATGTCATGTGTGAGAAATACATTATAATGTAAAAATATATACATTAAAATCAAAGGTAACTGCATAAAAATATGTACACGAACATTGCCTCAGAGATGGCATAATACCAAAGAACTGTTCAAAAATGCTACACAATTGTTAGCTAAGAACAGCTGGTTATGCCACGTGAGACAAATACTAAAAATAACGAAAGGTTAAAAAAATTTTTATAGTTAATGTTAATGTTTAAAAAAAATTAATTACGCGTTATACAAAGCAGGTTATTGAGATTGTGGGCAGTCAGAGCCTGAGACGTGTGTAGAAGGTTGAACGCTTTCAGGATCAGGTGGTTCGATAAACGGTTTTAACCTGTCTATGCTTACTGATGTCGGTGTAGCGCCTTGCATAATGATGAAGTATTTCGGTTGTCTGAGTAAAATCGGGTAAGGACCGCGATACTTGGTTTGTAGTGGTGCAACAGCATTATTGTTGCGAACGAGTACTCTCTTGCAGCTGTGGAGCTGTGGGTGAACGAAGACTGGACGAGGCGTGTGTCTCCGCTGCTTTTCGGACATGTTACCGAAATGAAGTCGAAGGCGGGTAGCTTCGTTTTGTGGGTCATCTTGTGCCGGTAGTAGACATGGGAGCTGACTAGGCAGGCGTAGATCCATGCCATACAAGAGTTGTGACGCAGAAGTTTTAATGGATTCACGAGTATGGGAACGCATGGCAAGCAGAACTAAAGGTAGTGCATCGAACCAGTTGCCATTAATGGACGAGGATGCTAAAGCTGCTTTGAGTTCCCTATGCATTCTCTCTACCATGCCATTAGCTTGGGGATGGCAGGCAGTCGTCTGGCGTAAGATGCATCCTATGTACCTCAAGGTGGTTTTGAAACGATCAGATGAGAAGCAAGTGCCTCTGGCCGTGATGACCTCATTGGGAACACCGTAATTGGATATCCATGCAGAGATAAAACCGTTAGTTACTTCGTCTGTAGAAATGGTGCCAAGAGGTAATGCCGCAGGCCACCGTGTAAATCTATCGATCATAGTTAGAAGGTAGCTGAAACCTTGAACCTTGTCAGGTGAACTATGTCGATGTGGACGATGGCTAGGCGAGAAGTAGACCGAAAATGTTGCAACTTAGAACGAGTGTGCCGTGTGATCTTGTTTTTCTGACAAATAGCACACTCTGAGACCCATCGTTTAACATTCTGCCTAAGTCTGTGACCCCAGAAACGATCAGTAAGAAGTCGGATAGTCGCTTGGCTTCCTGGGTGAGAAATTGAGTGAATTGAATCGAAAACCTTCCTCTGAAGGCTGGTCGGCAGAACTGGCTTGTTGGGCTGCGTATCCGTGAAGTAAACAATTGGAAAGCCTTCCCACAGACGGCATATGAACTTGGTTGGGTGACGGGCTATTGATCTTTGAATGTGAATGTCACCGCGTTGTTCAGTTTGCAGGAGATTTGGCGTTAGTGCAGGTTCACTGAGTGCCACGGAGTTGACAGTGAATGGTGACGGCGAAGGTGGTTATAGAGAGACGTCTGGCCTGGACAGGGCATCTGCAATGAAGTTCTGTTTGCCCTTGACGTGAAATACGTCAAATTGCCATTCGCTTAGACGAGAAAGCTGTCTTTCCACTCTGGCAGGGTACTTGGCGATAGATGAAGTTGCGTTTCGAAGTGCGCTAACTAGTGGTGCATGATCTGTGAAAACAACAAATCTGCTACTGCCAATGATGCTGATAAAATGGCGCACTGCGTCGTGGATGGCGAGAAGTTCTCGGCCGAAAGTGTCGTACCTCGTTTCTACTGGTTGGAGAGTACGCGAGTAGAAACTGATAGGCTTCCGAACTCCACCGATCTCTTGTTCCAAAGTGGCTCCAATAGCGAATTCAGAAGCATCTGTCGTTAGTAAAAATGGCTTTTCGAAATCTGGATGCGTTAGCATTGTGGCATTTGCTAACGAGTTGATGGCAAGTCGAAATTATTCCTCGTCTTCGGATGACCAAGCAATGATGAATTCTTGCTAAGTCCTTTTCGGTTCCGCAGGTGCCTGCACAAAGGATAAAGTTGTTTTGAAAGTCCTGGAAGGAACTTGCGATAATAGTTTAGTACTCCCAGGATTTTCTGCAAATCGCTCAAAGTCCTTGGTGACTTGATATTCTTGATTGAATTCGTCTTTGACGGCAACGGTTGAATACTTTGGGCCGTGATACGATGCCCTAAGAAGTCGACGGATGAAGTTGCAATCTGCGTCTTGTCACAGTTGATCTTGAGTCCGTGGTTGGATAAGCGTGAGAGGACATTTCGTAGATGTTTCGCATGAGATTCTAGATCTGGACTGAATACCATAATGTCATCGAGATATGACATACAATAAGCAGAGTCGTCGCGAAGTATGTTATCTATGAATCTTTGAAATGTCTGAGTAGCACACTTAAGTCCAAAAGGCATGTAAAGATATTCAAAAGGCCAAATGGAGTGATGACTGCAGTTTTCTCGATATCCTCTGGTGCTACCGGTATGTGATGGTACGCTTGTCTGAAGTCAATCACTGAGAAGAAATTGCTGCCGTTGAGTTTTTCAAGCAAAGTGTTGATATTTGGAATAGGATACGCATCAGATTTTGTCACTGAATTTAGCTTACGGTAGTCTCCACAGGCTCTGTACGATCTGTTTGATTTTGAGACTAAGTGCAGTGGTGACGCCCATGAACTTTTTGATGGTCTGAAGATTCCCTCTTCCAAAAGCCTTGAGAATTCTTCTTGGGCAGCTTTAAGCTTAGCAGGAGCCAGTGGTCGCTTCTTGAGTGCAATAGGTCGTCCTTCTGTGACGATATGATGCATCGTGTTGGAAACTCGTAGCTCTGACTTGTTAAGATCGAAAAGCGATTTGTATTTTCGAAGAGCTGCTGATATCTCTGCTGAATGATGCAATGGGGTTGGCTGAATGACCTGTAACTCCAAACGCTCGGAGGCAAGTGTCCAAAAGCTTTGTTCAAGTCCGGTGGAGGGGTCGATGATTTTTGATTGGCAAGATCAACAATGAGCCGAAATTTTAGAAGGAAATCAAGGCCTATTATATTATGTGAGACTTTGGCAATGATGAAGTTGTGGGAAAATTCACGTCGTAGACCTATGTTGAGTGTGCGGTATTGGCAGCCATAAGTTGGTATGGGCTCGCCTGTAGCTGTTACGAGAAGAACGCCTAGCGACATCTCGGCCATTGAATCACCTTTGAGAACTGAGATTGCCGCACCTGTGTCTACGATGAACTCTTCGCCAGTTTTGAAATCAAGAAGGTGCAGAAGTTCGTTTGGCTGTTTGGC
Organism: Eudiplozoon nipponicum; assembly: GCA_029291075.1. Lineage (NCBI taxonomy): Eukaryota > Metazoa > Platyhelminthes > Monogenea > Mazocraeidea > Diplozoidae > Eudiplozoon > Eudiplozoon nipponicum. The sequence goes on along the minus strand of JAQBSW010001236.1, from coordinate 51,888 downwards.
CGGGTCATGCAAACAAGTAGGTTGGTGATTGCGACCGGCATTGTCTGTTTGGTTCTCTATGTGAAAAATTCGGCGTGGACGAAAAGAGTCGACAGGGATGTCGGATTGTAGTTGGCTTCTTCCCTGTCGCGCCGTTGATGCTGTTGATGTGCAGAAAGTACGGTCTTCTACTTTCTGCGCCAGACGTTTCCCGATACTGATGCACCCTTGTGCCTGCGGTCTGTTGTCCTCTCCGTCAGCTGTGGAAATTGACACTCATTCGGAAATTCTTCGGAACGACAAAGACAAACTTGGCAAGCATAAAAAACTTCTGGTGGTTATAACACCAGTTCTTTGGAGCATATTTATTAAAGGATTGCGGAGATCTTGATCGCCGCCTACCATTATAATTTGACTTGGAAACGAATTTTGGTCGAGCATTCACTTGATTTATCTCGGATTTGGTAATGGCCAATCCTTCTAGAACTTTGACCATGTTCGCCACTGTTTTCTCTAAAGAGGATATTCTATCATCTTGCGGGGGTGAAGAAAAGGATGATGGAATCAGTTTGGGTTCCAAAACCCTATATTCTAACTCACATCTCTCAGATAAGTCATCTATAGAGAGAGTGTTGGGAGCTGTCTGGCAAAGAGTTTTAATGTTTGGGGAAGATTGTTAATAAAAACAACCTTAGCCTCATGTTCAGAAATGTTGGTCTTATACCAACGTTTCCGTAATTCCCTCAGTATTTCTATGGGGCCAAGATTTGGCATATCTAACTGCGCATATTTGTTTATTATCTGCTCAGTTTCAATGGGTCCAAGCAAGGATTCTACCTCGTTTTGTAGGCCCAAAATGGGATTAGGTAGCTTCCTAATGGCCTCAAGCTTAGGATAAATCCGTTGCTGCAATTCAGAAGGTAGTTTAGCAAAAACCTTTGACATTTTTTGATGACTGTCATAATCAGGAAACGGGGAGAAAGCGGAGTCTACGCGCATAAAAATAACTCACTATCTCCATCCCAAATAGGAACATCAATATCTAAAATTGGACCTGACATTTTAACAATCTTACGGGATCTTAAGAGCATAAATTTATAAGCAATATGAAAATATATAAATATACTTTAACGAAACGCTTACCCACAAACAGCTTCCACAGTTGAATAAGTGCAGAACAAAAAAGTCACTGCTTCCAAAAATCCGCAATTGAGTTTGTTGAGTACGTACTGTGCCGTTTTGTACGTAGAAAAGATGAACAAAGGCCCAGTTGGCCTTTGATGCCGATGTATTATTATTATCCCCACAAATCCACGAATATATACCCAACAGATTTCCCAGAAAACCACGATCAGGGTAAAGAAAACACAAATGTCAATCTATTATTATTATATCCCCCCAACACAAACCACGAATATATATATATATATACCCAACAAAATTCACAGATGACCACGATCACGGTAGATAAAACGCAAATCTTAATCGATTTTTATCCCAAATAGATGAAAAAGGAAGTCAATTTTATTTATACCAAAAAAATCAGAACAATAATCAATATCCTGGCGCGGTCGCCAATTTTGTAAACGCCCTGGCTTCAAGTAAATGCCGTACGACGTTACAAACTCGGTTAAGGTGCTCTGAATAGAGATTAGTTACTGATATGGGGGCCCTTAAGAGGGCCTGGTAATGCGTTCGTTTGAAGTCTTCAGAGTTGAAGATGTCCTAGAGCCTTGGGTGGACTCTGGTTGAGTTGTCGCTCCCGTGGTTGAGCTGTACTCACGATGTGGATGGCCTCCTGCAGGTTCTGCACTTAATTGGCTCGTCTCTCCGGTATCCCGCAACAAGATGAGTCACGGATGTAGTTAGTTGTTGGTGAAACTATCAAATCACCAGCGTAGGTATTGACAGCCGACAGAACGCACACGCGTGAAGCAGGTAGAATGCAAATGCCACAACTGACTTGCATGGTAAATTACCGTGCTTAAATAGCATGCAATATGTCTACTTGCACACTATTGGTTAAACGTGGTTAAACGTGGTTAAACGGCAATTTTGCTTTTTTTCTCATTGGTGCAACGTAAATAAATTTGAATTTAATTTACGCAATATGTTGGCGATTGATTTGTGTCGTTACACATGGTTACAAGTCTTAATTAACTGCAAAACGTTGTAAACGCCCCAACTTCAAATGAATGCCGTACGATGTTACAAAGTCAGTTTTGGTGCCAAGGATGGCTGATTTAGTACTGTTGGGGCGCTAACTAGGGCAGGTCTTGCGTTCTCCGACAAATGCCGAGAAAGTCTGTTAGTGTAGCAGTCTCCAGAAGTACTCCTAGACACTTGAGTCCAGCTCTGGTAGACTTGGGTTGTGGTTCCTTCTGTTGTGGCGTTTACATCCGTGGCGAGTGAGTAGCTGAGTAATGTCTTTGAAATACTGCTGTAACTGGCTTACCGAATGGATCAACTGTGATAACTTTTAACGTTAACTAAATCCATATCATCATGTATTTTCAATCGAGTTTTGTCATTGAAGTCTTTAAATGGTTTCTATATTCATTTTTAGTGATAACTTTTAACGTTGATTCCATTCATATCATCATGTATTTTCAATCGAGTTTTTGTCATTGAAGTCTTTATACGGCTCACCCCTTCATTTTATAGTGATAACTTTTAACGATGGCTTTTTGCATATCATCATGTATTTTAAATCGATGGCATAAATACAGTTCAATTCAGACATTTGTATGCGAATAATTGATTGTGTGCAAAACATTTTCTTTATAAACATAAACCATTTTAACTTTTGCCGTCCAGAAGACGGGCAATTTAGTTTAACTGTGAATGGTGTTTAAGACCTACTTTTGCATTAAAATCTGTTTTATTGCCGACCAACACATGTTCAATTTGGACTAACGGTGAATTATATTTCTATTTGCAACATTGTGTATAATATATGTATGACACCATCTTCAGCATTCTCACATCAACCATCCGAGAAAGATCAGAGACTGGGGTAGTAATAGTAGCCACCACGGATATGTAGGACGGGTATAGAATCATGAACTAAATAGCAACCCCGCAAGAATACTCCTACAATTACACTTAGTTTAAATTTTACCAATTATGCAAATACGAATTAAACGCAGGTTAACATTAATTTGCAATATAAATTGAAAATTAATATATAAGATAAACCCACAATATAATATGCCTAGTTCCCTTATTTGTTAATATCACGTGTATTATTTATTTTAACCATCTTATTAATGAATTTATAATCAAGAATTTTACGTTAATATTAATTCGTTAAAACGCCGCGGTTTGAAGTAAATGCCGTACGGCGTCATAAAGTCATTTAGGTGCCAAGATGGATGAGATTAGTACTGTTGGGGTACCTTATTAGGGCTGGTATTACGTTCTCTGGCAAATCCCAAGAAGTTAGTCAGTGTGTAGAGGCTCCTAACCTATTCGTGTCTGAGAACCCTATAGATGCCAGATCGCTTGTAGTCCTAAAATTTATAGTAGAATCTGATATGCTTCTAATTCCATTCTCATCTGCTAAATTCAAATCCGTAATATCTTTTTCTAACCTACTTGTATCCTCAAATTTAATATCAGCATCCATGTCTAGTTAGTTTAATTATTAAATCGACACTTAATGTTAGGCAATCGGAATGCGAAACCTGTCTCGTACAAACTCCCAAACAAATAATCTGGAATGAGATATACGTGAACAACAGAATAATCAAATTACCTATTCCAGAACGTCCCTTCTATGTGTGCTTCAATAACAAAATGTAAGACAGTTTAAGCAGAAATATATTGTGAATATTTATCCATTTTTAATAAAGAAAAATGTGAAAATTGCAGCAGACCAAAAGATGATACAACCAGTCGATGAATGTGACACTCGAAACCTAAAAATGGCGCACAATTCAAAGTCAAGTATTTAAACAAAGAATGTTCTGGAAAATAAAAGAAAAAATTCTTTTTAAACAAAATTCGTTACAATCAGCCATGGTGGTTTAAATTTATCAGTTAATGTTACTTTATATCTGGTGGAGGATTTATCTTCCTCCACAAGTGTAGTAGTGTCTGGCAATACTCCTAGAAATTTGAGACAAGTTCTGCTTGACTAGCTGTTGTTCCTTCAGTTGTGGCGTTGACATCAGTGGCGAGAGACTGTGTGAAGACTGAGTATTATTTTGTTGAAGATCTGTGACATTACCGTGGTAACTGGCACACGTGAAGGTCCAATAAGTAGATGTTGCTCCGTCTCACTAGTTGTGCAGCAACAAGAATGACTGGACAGGAATTGACACTGTGTGTGAAGCAAGTCCATATGTTGGCGTAGGTGAAAAGTCAGTATGACAGGAGACAGCACCACACATACTGCACAGCAGAAGGCAAACGTGAACACTGATTGTCATGGGAAATTCGCTGTGCTTAAATAGCCTGAAAACGTCAGCCCACATGCCATTGGTTAACATCAAATTTCGCTTGTTTAAACTAGTGCCGTTTAAATTAAATTTGAATTTCATTTACGCAATATATCGGCGAATTGTTCATGAGCCGTTACAATTCTGTAACTTAAATGGTAGGTTTTTTCATTACGAACCGTTGAACCAATGTCACAAACTAATGTTATCTATGGTTCAGTTATTTTTATTCTCATGAACTGATAAATTATTGCTCATTCATAGAAAGCACCTATTTAATGGAGTATCTAAAGGCTCTTACATAGATATAGAGGTTTCTTTAATAAAAACACTATTAATTACAAATAAAATTGCAGTTCAAGAAATATCGATTAAAACTGCTTGAGACTAACAGAGATTGTTTCTAAAATCACAGTTAAAAGAAATATTGTTTAAGGACAGAGTTAGAATATTTGACCTTAAAGAGCACAGCGTTTGTAAAAATTGACAGTCGTTGGGTTGTAACACGGAGCCGCGTGTTACAGTACTATAGGAGGATCGTGTATCCAGCTTGTTTCACTAGTAAACCTTATTGCAGCTTTCAGTTCACGATGTAGCCTTTCTACCGTCCCATTCGCTCGTGGGTTATACGCGCTAGTATCTATTATGGTGGTTCCCATGATGTTGAGGGATCTTACGAATAGCTTTGACGTAAATTGACTACCACGATCACTAGTGACCTTTTCCGGAACACCATAACGCGATATCCAATTATGTAGAAACGCAAACAAGACTTCTTGCGCTGTCATGTCTTTTAAAATCGCCACTTCAAATTGACGACTAAATCTATCTACCATAGTCAGCAAGTATTTATTTCCATTTACTTCAGGCATCTCGACAATGTCTATGTGTACGTGTCTGAACCGTCCGATTGGTATTCCAATGTTCTTTATCTCGGTTCTGGTATGTCTCCACACCTTACACGTTTGACACTTGGCACAGGCTCTTACCCATACCCGTATGTCTTTAGACATGTGCGGCCATACGTATCTGTCGTTGATTAATCGAATGGTGGCTTTAATGGATGGATGACTCATGTCATGTAACACTTGGATAATCTTGGCCCGTAACTCCAATGGCACATATGGTCGTGGTTGACTTCTAGATGTTTCGCATAACAACCACTTTCCACCTCTGAGCTTACGAACATATCCTGGTCTTTTGGACAATACTAATGTGAAGGGATCCGATCCTTGCGCTTCCGCGATTTGACTAACGAAATCGTGCATTGATTCATCTAATCTCTTCAATGGACCTTGAAATATCAGCTCGACATCAGCTTCATTCGGTCGGCTAAGTGCATCGGCATACCACATTCTCTTTACCAGCAATATGAGACACTGTGAAATCGAACTCTGCTAACCGTGTTATTTGGGAATTTACTCTACGAGAGTAATTAAGCCTAGCTGTTTTACCAAGTATGCTGATCAATGGCTTATGATTGGTCAATAACTTAAACTTATGCCCGTCTAAGTAATGCTCGAAGTGTAGCTCTACGGCATACACTGCTAGAAGCACTTTGCCAAACGTATCATAACGTTTTTCTCGATCATTAAGCTTACGGCTATAAAACCCAATCGGTCTTACTATGTCCTGATCTCTTTGCTGTAGCACTGCCCCCAATGCAACATCTGAGGCATCTGTGATTAGTTCGAAAGGTTTTTCCCAATCTACAGGTGCTAATGTGGTTACGTCACTTAACATATCCTTGGCCTTTTGGAAATTTTCTCGGTCTTCTTGACTCAAGTTTATAGGCCAAGACTTCTTGATCGTGCTCTTTTCACGAGTGAGATGGCTTGTTAACGATCCAAGAATTCCGGCTAGACCTGGAATGAATCGACGATAATAGCTGATCATGCCCAAGAACCTTCGCAACTGGCGTACGGTTCGGGGTTCTGTTACGTCCTTAATAGCTTGGACCTTATCTTCCAAAGGTTTAATTCCGTCTTTGGAAAGTATATGACCAAGGTATTTAACTGAAGAGCAACCTATATTACTCTTATTAGGTTTGACCACTAATCCATATTGTTCCAGCCTGGTCAAAACCGTTTCCAAATGCGTACGATGTTCGTCTCGTGAGCGACTAAAAATTATTATGTCGTCTATATATACTCTCGCAAATGGACAATTCTGAAGGATTTCTTCAGCCAAACGCTGGAATGTCTGACTGGCATTTTTCAAACCAAAAGGCATTCGAAGAAATTCATGCGATCCCCTCCTGGAAATCTGACTGCGGTGAGTGGTATCGAACTTTCTTCCATTGGTACCTGATAGTACGCTTTCTGGAGATCTAAAGTTGAATAAACCTCATATCCCATTATATCTCGGAGCAAAGTACTCTGGTTAGGGAGAGGATAAAAATCACCCTTCGTCACTGAGTTTAATAGACGATAATTCCCACAAACCCTCCATTGACCCGGTTTAGGTTTGGGAACTACCACTTTTGGGGAAGCAAAATTGGAATTTGACCTTCTACAAATCCCCTCTTTGCGCAGTTGGTGAAATTCTGACAAAGCAACTTGTTGCTTGTGTTGTGCCAATGGTTGAGCCTTTGGTGAACAAGGCAACGGAGCCACCAATTCTATTTGTTGTTATACTCCTTTCTTCAATCCTATCCTTTTGGCACTGAAAGGTTGAAACACTGCTAGATGCTTCTCGATTATATCAGCAAAGCCGTGTGCGACTGATGGACGAGGTAAGAGGACTGTTCTAACTGCCGACGTGTTAGAATCAGTAGGTATTGCTATCCCTACGCCTTCTGCGATAGTCCTAGCCTTGGGGTCTAATGTCAGCTTGAAATATGTCAAGAAATCTATGCCAATGATATGGTCCTTGACATCGGCTACTAGAAAATTCCATCGGAATGAAGATTTCTGGCCTAATGTTACCGACATTTCTTTCATTCCTTTTACTCCAATTGGACTACCGTTAGCGGCCCATAGTTGATAATAAAATGGGGGCAATCTGCTTCCACCACGTTTGACCTAACTATGCTTACCTCAGCACCCGCATCAATGAGAAATTCTAATCCAGATAATTCATCCTTAATAATGAACTTGTTGCTGGACAATCCGGCAATGTTTTCCAGATCTCCGCTTAGTGAGAATCGGACTCTCTTGCCTTCTATCTCGGTGCTATTTGTTCTAGTCGCATCTTTAGCTTTGAGTATGCCTTTTAAAGGCATATCTGGGAGCCTTTGCAATGGAACCCCCCCTACGGCTCCTACAAGCGGGGGTTTTGTCCTTTTCCCGGTGATGGATTTCTCTCAACCGGTTTTGTGCTTCCTTTCCATCTGGGTCCACCTAATCGCGGGTAAATACAATTCTCACCTTGGCACTTCGCACTGCGTCCGTATTCGCAATGTGCCTTACACCATCCGCGTCGACCATCGAAACGATGACGCGAGTGATTCCTTCGACGTCTATTATACTTATCCTGACTCTGAAGTTGTGCAATATCACTACGCAAGCTAGCAACTTCTCTACATAAGAAACGCAAAGCTTCTTGTATAGTCAGGTGGTTTTCGATATCTGCCCTGACTGGCTGCATCGTTACAGAATCTGCTATTAAAGCATGTACTTGTGGTTCTTGCTGTTTATACACGCCGTCTAACCCTCTGAGTTTTGTTGGCCAATCTATGTTCATTGTGTCAAATACTTCCATTGTTGTTCTGAGCCTAATTGGTAGCTCAGCTGTAAAAATGGAGTTGACTACATCTCTAGATATATTCAACCTGGAAGCTTTTGTGCAAAGGCGTTCATAAAATTCTGACGGTAGTTGACGCCCCATTTTTTCTAAGCGTAACAGTTCGCACATTTGCGCTGATCTTCCAGGCTGATATCTCTGTTGAATTTCAGCCATTAATAACTCAAATGCATTGTACGGATTTTCTATCACAGTTCTGTCTCTGAAATTTTCCAAGGCATTTCGGAAATTTTCAGGCAATGCCATCCACGCTGCAACAAATTTCTCCATAGGGTTCACGATATTATAAGCACTGGATATAATTTGGGCATTCCTCATTATTCTCTATTTAGGAAAGACAGATCACTGGATAAAAGAGGTGGAGGAGTACTTATTTATAGCAAATCGATATTAAATGCAACAGTGTTACATACTAGCGAATATAATACTGTCATTGATTTTTTAACTATACAAATATATAACCTGATTTTAACCGCGGTTTACAGACCGCCGTATGCTAATTTACATGATGATCAAATGTTTACCAATTCCTTTCAGTCTATTTTCGACTGCCATGGCTATATTGTTGTGGTAGGAGATTTTAATAAGGTGCATGACTGTGAAATAATCAATCTTTTTTCTAACCATGATCTTAAGCAGATTATAAAGGAACCAACTAGAGGTTCGGAATGCTTAGATCATGTATATTTAGAAGTTGAAGCGTTGAACTCGCACAGTTATGATGTAGTAAATTACTTCAAAGAATTGGATCATAAACAAATTATTTTACAATGGAACCTTTTGAGTAGCAAAAAACAGAAACCTAATTTTGAAAATGCACACGTGCAATGTTCCAGAATCAACTGGAATCGTTTTAGAGAATTAAGCTTATCAATTGATTATGAATGTTTTTTTATCATGAACAATGACGAATTTGTTTCTTCTGTTTCATTGTTATTATCTGATATATTTAGGGCATATACATTTAAGGATGTTATACCAAAGCGAATCAATAGGAAGTTATGTAAGCTAAGAATCAAATGAGATAATATAATGAAATGTAGTCTTATCAATAGTATTAAAAAATGAGGTTAGATATGATCGATAAAGAAATTAATTCATCACTGCTGATAATCCGTCAAAGATCAGAGAGAATTATTTTGGCTAAACTGAAGAGTAATCCTAGACTAGGATACAAACTCCTCACAGACTATGGTAAATATAAGGAAAAATTAAACCTTATATTACCTGTGGGTAAAACTGATTATGAATTTCTCTGTGAATTGGATGAAGTATTTGGCAACTTGTTGTGTAATCCACAGAAGGAAAGCAATTTTATTGATCTACCGGATCCTTCGGGAAACCAGGATCTAGGACTTGTTATTGACAGTGATGCATTGATAGAATTAATGTTAAAAATAAAATCAAAAAAACAAAAAGATCACCTTGGTATATCGATTGATAACCTACTTCAATTACCTTTAAATTTTATAAATGCGCTCTGCAATTTTATAAATAGAATTTTGAAGAATGGGATATTACCAATCGATATACTAACAATAGTAGCTAAACCTCTGCCTAAAGTAAGTAAGCCAACGTGTGCCAGTGATTACAGATTAATCTCTATTATCCCTTCGTTTTTGAAGACAATAGAACGATTGATACTTGATCATTTAGAACGTATGCTGCCGGCTGATTTCGATATATGCCAACATGGCTTTACGAAAGGCAGGTCGACAACTACTAATATGCTCTCTATGTGGAAACATGTAATTACATTAGATGAGAAAAAGTTAGATGCATTAATTGTATTCATAGATATCTCAAAAGCTTTTGACTCTATATCTTTTGATGCTATTTTGAATGCGATTAATTTATTGAATATTGATCCGAATATTTTTAGATTACTTAGATACTATTTATATAATCGAAGAATGAGTATTTAAGTAAACGATTTAATATCTAAATCGAAAAGGGTAACAAGTGGAGTTCCACAGGGATCAAGTTTAGGCCAATTTTATTTAAAATTGTATTTGCACATTTGGAAACTAAGATCCCTAACGGTCGAGTTTGCAAATTTGCTGATGATTTGAAAATAATCTTTCCAATTGATCCTAATAATGTTGAATTCTCCAAAAATAGTGTGACACTAAATTTTTATGATTTAAGTAGATATTTGTTAGCACTAGGGCTGAAAATAAACAGTAAAAAGACGAGAGCTTTAAAAATAGGTAACAGAACAGATTTTAATTATGTTTATTTTCATGATGCTGAGATTAATGATGTTTTTGAGATTAAACTTATGCAAGAAATTAAGGATTTAGGCATAACTATTCATTGTACGGCTTCTGCTGAGAGACATATTGAAAGGATAGTAGGCAGTGCCAAGAACAGATGGGCATTATTAAATAGAAATATTATATCGCATGAAATAAAATTAAAAATGTTTATAATATGGATTAGACCGATACTAGAATATGCTGCCGCTACTTGGAATCCCTTAACAAAGGGTTTGTCTAATAAGATAGAAGCTGTACAAAGAAAAGTTGTGAAACAAATTAGTCCTATCTCCTGCACTATATACGCCACTAGATTACAGTTTGTATCACTGCACCCTTTATGGTTTCGGAGAATGTGCTATTGCATAAAGGTTTTCCATTTGAACCAGTGGTCTGGTGCCTATATGAATCCCATAAGAAAGAGTCATGAAATTGGAACTAGATCTGGTCATTTTGCAATATCTCCACCATTGGTGGGGAATGTTGCGGGCAAGCTATTCTCTTTTTCAAAAATTTACAAAATTTACAATCAATTGCCAAAGGGGCTTAGAGAAACGCCTCCAACTAAAATGTCTTTTAAATTTTTATCTACCGAACTAGAAAAAGTGTTTAATCCTGCTGATATTTTTAATTTTGATTATGATAATACTTTCTCATGGTTAAATAAAGGACAGGATTAATTTTTTTCAGCAACATAATTTCTCCGAGATTCTATCTTCAAATTTTGTATTATTAAAACTGAAATGTTATGCATTATATCATCTTGTTAATCAACAATGCACACAATCAATTATTAGTCATGGTTCCCTTTTTTTTCAAATGTTATACTCGAATTATAACTCAAATTTTTTTTGTAATTTTGATGAAGAATCTATCACTGTTTACAGCTGATCTTTCTGATGCTGATAAATTGTACAGTACAACTAATTGCACATATATATGTGATGTGATATCTTTTTATATTGTACATTTTCTAATTTTATTATTTGATGGAACATGTGTGGTTTGAATCCAAATAAAGATATTCTATTCTATTCTATTCCTACCCAACTTGAATGTTTTTCTGATTTATACTGTGTTAGACTTAATAATCTTGGACTGGCGCGGTCGCCAAATTTTGTTGAGGCCCCTAACCTATTCGTGTCTGTAAGCCCCATAGATGCCAGATCGCTGGAAGTCCTAAAATTCACAGTAGAGTCTGATATGCTTATATTATTGCTTGCGTCATTTAAGTTCAAGTCCGCTATGTCCTGCACTAACCTATTTGTGTCCTCAAATTTAATATAGGTATCCATGAATATACAAGATAACAATAAATTCGACACTTACTGTTAAGCAGTCGGAAAGTGAAAGTCGGAGGCTGTTCCGCACCGTAATTTATCTAGAGAGATGTAAAACTTTGAACCAAAGATTCAATCAAATATACCTGTTCCTAGGCTCCTGTTCCTTTCTGTTTTATATTAGAACAAAAAGGCAATTGATGGAGCAATATATTTGTTAATGAAATAATCGTTTATATGGAAAAAATTGTGAAAATGCAGCAGACCAAAATTTACAATACCAGACAAGGAGCGAGATACTCAAAAACTGAAAATAGCGCACAATTTTAAAATCAAGTATTTAAACAAAGAATGTTCTGGAAAATAAAAAGAAAAAAATTCTTTTTAAATAAAATTCGTTACAATCAGCTATGGTGGTTTAAATTTATCAGTCAATGTTATTTTACAAAAGGCGGAGGATTTAACATCCTCTACAGAGGCAATATTGTGCGCACGCAGTTAATTTGACCAAAATATTGTAACGGTCCAGACTACAGTGCTGTGCGGCGTTACTAATAAGGCAAAGAATGGTTCTGAGGAAGCAATTGCTACACGTGGCCTTAAATAGGGCCTGGTGAAAATTCACTCGCAAATGCTGTGAGCGTTTGTGAGTATTAGCTGATTCTGTATGTCACGAATTCCTTCTAGACACTAGCTTTTTGTGTCTTGTGACATGGCTGGTGATCCGTTGAGTAGATGCACGTGAACAAGTACTCTTGTTGAGTAGCTGGTACATGTAGAAATCCAATTATTTAACGATAGATTAAGTATGACTGGATGCACAACAACAAAAAGATTGGCGCAGGGAATTTTAAAAAGTATAGAATTAATTTCCAATTAACATTCTTTGCCTAGCCATACATAGTCTATCAGAAATAGTTAGCGAAATGTCATCCTCGATATTGAACAAGAAACCGTCATTTTCTGTCAGAAAATCTGATATATCAGTAGTTGATTTTCCCTTTGCATCAGTAGCAGCATCAACTGAAATAGAATCAGTAAAATTAGTATCATACACCACCGAAAGCGCAGGTTATCCAGGTGACTTTTGAAATAATTTTAATAATTATAGCAAAATTTCTTTGAAGAATATCGATTAAAGAGTAGAGGGGATCTAGATTGCCATTTGTACTGATTTGGACGGTGTTGATCATCGGTTTTATTAATATCTGATGTGTCTATGACGTAACTTACGAAAATCAAATTTAAATATGCAATTGATCTCCCTAAAGAAAATAGCCTAGCATCAACTAATATGATACTGACGGATGGACACTGATCTAACTTGTGTTCTAATATATTCCTGTTTGGAAGTAGCTTACATTAAAATGAATAAAATAAAGACGCATAAAGGAACTGTATTATTTGAAAAATTTTAATTTTAAACATACGTGCCCAGCACCATTTTAAATGCTAATAACGAAGTTCCTACTAAAAAACGCTTCCATTATTCGAACTGCAAATTTGGAACTCATTTCCTTGGTCAACTGTACTAAATATCAGCCACCAAAAATTGAACACAGAATATGGTACAAAAACAGTCGCTGTTAAATAAGCTCGTATACTTGACAAACATTCAAACTGTTATAAACACAGAATTCGTTCATTTTACTTGGAAATATTCAAAATATTTGTCACAATTACGTGATGATCCAGTAATAAAAATTTTTGAATTTGCGTATTAGATTTTTGCTTTACAGATAATTCCCTCTAAATAAGTTTTAAGTTCCGCACAAACACAGAATAATGAAATTAATTGCTCAGTGAATTTTTTACAAAAACAAATCAGTTGGTATGTTACAACAGTTTCACTGCTCTACTATCCTGGCACGATTGCCAGTGTAACGAACCCGGCTATATTGAATAATCTTTTTGTATACGACATATAATAAAATTCCTAGTAACTTTTCTATGGTAATAAAGGAAATGAAATTTTATCAGATACAAGAGCTGTTTTTCTCGTGTTCTACTTGCACATGGAAAACTATTATGAATTAATTTGATGAATTATTACCACTGCTCGTGCAAACATTGAATGGAGAATTGTATAAATTATATATATATATATATATATATATATATATATATATATATATATATATATATATATATATATTATAGTGTGAGTTAGCGCTGAAGTCGAATTTTCGAGACTTTATATGATGTCACCCTTACTACTGCAGGTTTGCACATTCGTCTAGGAGATTGTACCATCCTATTATACCAAATTCTTCACACAATTATATAGTGGTTAAAGGGCGTAATACTGTCTCCAACTGATGAGTCGCCAGTATGCACGAAACAAATGTTCATGAGAATATACTTTCCGTTCATGCTGCCTTTGGTTTATCCTTCTGGTCACAACTGAACTAATTTGTTTTTAGGTTCGCAACACCTAATACCTACTTCCCTATATATTAATTCTCCGCAACAAACAATATTTAACTGTTATATATTTAATTGAATGATGTGATTCTTACCGCAAAATGTGATAACTGATATCGTTCAACTCCACAGTCTATAGATTTACTGTAGTAACAGGTGTTCATAAATAGTTGTAATTCTTAGTTTTAATGAACTATAGTATACATTGATATACATCATGGTTGTACCATGTACAGACTCAGCTAACATAGTGTTCGTACCTTTTCGGTACTATAATGTTGATATCATAACTGACACAATAGCCATTGTGTTAGTATCCTTGCAGACTTAATGTATATATATATATATATATATATATATATATATATATATATATATATATATATATAGTATAGTGAGTTAGTGTTGAGACATTATATTATGTTAGCTTCACTACTGCAGATTTACACATTCGTCTAAGAGATTTTACCGTCCTATTATCCCACATTCCTCACACAATTATATAGTGGTTAAAGGGCGTAATACCGGCTCCTACTGATTAGTCGCCAGTATGCACGAAACAAATGTGCATGAGAATATACTTTCCGTTCATGCTGCCTTTGGTTTGTCCTTCTGGTCACAACTGAACTAATTTGTTTTTAGGTTCGCAACACCTAATACATACTTGTATATATATTTTATATATATATATATATATATATATATATATATATATATATATATATATATATATATATATATATATATATATATATATTAGTTCTCCAAAACAAACAGTATTTAAGCAATATAGATCTCCGAGAAATGTGTTTGAACATCGCATGTAAGAGATTAAACTAATTAACGTCATTAAATTCGTAAGGTGTTACAAAAAGAGTATATTGAAATGCCTTTGACATATTGATAAGAAAGTATAGAAGATGCATAGGAAAACAAGCAGCTGGAAAAATGCTGAGATACTCCTTAAGTAAAGATCTCAAGCAGGTATCCAGGTTAACACATCAAGAGTGTATACAATTCCATGCAACGACTGTAATCTCATATATGTGGGTGAAACCACGCACCCAAATAAGGTTAGCAGATTAGAAAATAAAACAGCACATAAATATGGGCATTTTAATAAATCAGATCTTGCACGTTATACTGTCGAGACAAGAGAAACAGTTAATTGTAATGGTTGCAGACGCATATCAATTTGTGGCCATAGTTGATCAAAATATTTGAATAGATAATCGAGAAAGGACATTATGAATGAAGCAGCCGTAAAAAATGGCAACGATCGATTTGGAATAAAGCATTAAATTGTAGGGGACTTTTGCGAGATTAATTGCTCCCTACATTAGATTGGTCGTGGCTGTTGAGATCCGTGCACATGATCAATCCCCGGCTTTTTCCCGATGGGTGATGAGAGAAGACTAATACGAATGATCACAAATGTATTTAAAATAACACTGCGCATGAATTCATAAGTAGTCCAAAATGACCGTGCTCAAGACGGAAATAAAATTAAATTTTAACACAAATGAATGTCTTAAACACCAGTCACAGTCAAACTAAATTGTCCGTACTCTAGACAGCAAAAAGTCAGAACATTGTTCACAAAGTTAAATGACTTATGCACAAGCAATTATTCTTTCACAAATGTCTGAATTGAAATGAATATATGTACCCGATTGCAAATAAATGATGATATGAACATAGTCACTGTTAAAAGTTGACACTGAAAATAAATGGATAAAATTCGTGTAAAAACTTCAATGACAAAAATTCACAACTAATTAGTTCACTGTTTGCTATGGTTTTAACTTATGTCATTATAATAATCCATTGTGTTCTGAAATTCGGATAGGCATAGTTAAATGCGAACAGTAAATCCCTTGCATAAACTGCGAATAATTCAACTGAGCGAAATAAATCCGCTGTGACACTATAAGCCACCGCATGTTCCATGCGTTTTGCGCGCGGGTGTCTTTATTTAATAAACAACCCTATTAATTACAAATAAAATTGTAGTTCAAGAAATCTCAATTAAAACTGTTTGAAACTATCAGATATTGTTTCTAAAATCACATTTAAAAGAAATATTGTGTAAGAACCGAGTTAGATTATTTGACCTTAAAGAGCACCATATTTGTCAAAATCGAACATCGTTGGGTTGTAACGCGGAGCCGCGTATTACAAAATAACGGTAGGAAACAAAGTTTGCAGGAATTTAAATCAGGAACTCGCACCAGTGAATGAATAAACGAGTTAGACTGTCATTAAATTATATAGGGCGGAGATGAGTAATTAAATACCTCTTAATTTATCTCACAAGTTCATCCTTGATTAATTTTATCTATTTTATCTAATAGCTTATGTTCTTTATGTAATGCAAAACTTTTAAATAAACCTTTACTCATTCATTTGTAAAAAAATGACAACTTTTCTTTGCACTATTATTATAAGATTTCTTCCTCTAGGCTATTTAGAATTTCTTTTATGAACCATGTTTTATTTTAATTTTCTATCCTAATGAAACATTCTATCTTTATTTTATCTTTACTAACTAATAATTAGTTTATTTGACATTTGTGTGTCCGGTGTCTTCCCCCTTCATTACCCGGATGCCACTCGTACATACTTAATTTAGGGAAGAAAGTGTAAAAAACAGGTCAGACGTATACAAACAGGAATTGACATTTATCGTATTAGTTTCACATATATGAGTGGCACAGGTTCTGTTTATTATGTCTAACTGTTTACTTTTCAGTATTAAACAAAAGCCTACACACATACGCTTATAGTCGTGGTGTACGTTTATCTGGTGAATCCTTATTAAATCAATGTAATTTCATTTAGATGAATGTACACATGCAGTATCGGATTACTTCGCAGTACAAAACAAACAAGAGCAAATACAAACAGACATAGTTTACGCTAATCTAGTGAGTCGTCAAAAATTGTTATTAAATCAATGTAATTTCATTTCGATGACTGTACAAATGCAGACGCATACACACACATGACACAAACTAACCTATTGAAAAGACAATTATACTTAATAAATCTAACATTAACTATAAATGAAACAATCTAAACTTAATTTAACACTTAACTTACGGATTGCTAAATTGCTTGTGAGATATGCTTCCAGCTGAAAACAAGTTTTAATAGTGGAAACCAAAATATAGGGGATAAAATTTAAAAAAGTAGATACAGACACCTTTTTGGGTACAACAAAGGCCAGGTAACTAAACCATTTCATGTCACGCAGCGCGGTTCTTTTAAGAAACAACATATTTGTCATTCGAGATCAGTAAACCGGATGCAATGCTTTAATTAGTACACACGTCGATGCTCAGATGTGGAGGAAATATATTGTTCCGCCTTTTACTATCTGCTAATGCCTGAGAATGAAAATCAAATAGAAGTCAATGAGGTTTACGAATGGTCGATGCCATCTGGGTCAGAAGTTATTATTTAGTGCAAATTTATGGTTTTTAATGTAAAAATGTTACATTTGTTGCGCTTAAGATCTCAAAACTTGTGCAATATGAATAGATACATGTGTTATGGATCCAATTTGAACTTGCGCCAATAGAGTGAGGTCAGTTTGTTTACCTTAATTACTTGTGGCATAGAATTTCCTGACAAAATCTAGTAACTCATCTTGGTGTTTGACCCATAAAGTAAAAAGCGCATTGGCGTGCAGACTAAGGAAGGTAAAAATATTGAATTATTCGCAACCTCATTCGTTCCGATCAAGGCCTAGCCGTTGGCAAAGCATGATATAAAGCTTACTTTCGACAAATTTCAGCAAGTACATGAAAGTAAGTCTAATTTGATGTTTAACGAAACAATAAATGTGTTACACGATCTTCACATAGAATTTTTTTAATGAGTAATTGGTATGTTGCACAGTTATACTGGTTTTGGGCGCTATAATTTATATGATGAGTCATTTAAATTAAACCCAGATTATAAGTGTTACGTATAATTCCTACAGGCTCTACGATATTAAAATCACGAGGAAGAACTGCATGACTTCATTTTACAAGGAGTAAAAAAGGAATAAAACTGAATATCTGTTGATTGTTGTGTATCACATTTTACCTGGTTTGACGTGGAAGCAAGGAAACATGACCGGTTAGACAACCGAAATTCCGAGGTAAGAAAAATGATCCCACGTTCTGGTAATAAGAACGCAAATGTTTAGAGAGCCGGAAGACAAAATGAATCAAATGCAATAGAGGCACGAAGGGGAACACCACGATCTGAAGGAATGCTCCAAAAGCCAAAAAAGAAGATATTAATTCAAGTTTGATACTCATTATCTTAAATATGTGAGCGTATGTAGGAGTTGAGTACGCCTCCGACCAAATTAAAATATCAAACACGCTGGTTCCTTGAGCAAATATTACGTATAAAATATTTATAAAACTACTTTTGGAATTTTCTGTGCTAAAATTCATTTTAACAGTTTTTTTTCGTTTGTGCTTGGTTTTAGTTTTATATTCTCTGTTCTGATTTACGGCGTTGTGTAGAATGCGAGTGCCGGTCCTGTGTATAATAACTTCTTAATGTTCTGATTAACATATGAAGACCAGCAAAGTATATTCTGTCGATATACTTTGATTAGTTCAGATGTTTGATTGATGAGTAATAAATTACTGCACCTGTATACTCTTCCCAGTGAAATTACATCGATTTAACATCTGATGATTCGCTTGATAAGCGTATACCATGCCTGTGTGTATGTGTTTTGGCGTTTGCTTGAGACAGAGAAATAGTCTGTTACATATAATCAGCGGCACATGTATCACTCATTCAAGTGAAACTAAAATGATAAACGTCAATTCCTTTTTGCATACGTCAGGCCCATTTTTACACTTACCTTCCTAAATGAAATAATAAAGAGTGATATCCTGGTAAGATAATGTGAATATCCGGGCGCAAAATTTTTCACAGTAAATAATTAAGAGTTAGTAAAATTTAAATAGACAAGGATAGAGTGTTTCAATATGATAGAAAGTTAAAATAAAAATAGAAAGGGGGCATAAAAGTATTTTGAAAAGTGCCTGCTAAAGAAAGATAATGGTAACAGTGGAATAATATCTGGACTAATCATCTGGACAGTGGATGCAAACACCTAGTTGCACCCAACAAGGGAAAGGTAATTAATCTCTACCATGTCGCGCATGTCTCTTTAAAGACAATTTAAACACATAGAGTATGTGAAATAAGAAACCAAACAATCAATTGAGTGCCTCATCCACAGTTCATGCTCAATACACAATCATCGTTTTTATGCTTGTATAAATCGGGTTGCAGTTGTTTATCAACATAGATTTAGTTTACAAACATTCCAATTGAACAAAACTATATTATAGTTCATGTGGCAGAACAAAACTTATTGCCGTCTCCGATTTCACATCGTATTCTACGCAAGCTTTCTTGGATTTAATATTAAATAAAAATGTTAGTGATTAATTAAATAGAACGTTTTACCATAAAACAATCTTCTATTCACATTATTTGCATTATAACATTTCATGCCTTTTCACTATAATTTATCAACAGTTCGCAGCTATTTTTCAAGAATTGACGGATTTATCAAACAACATTATAAAGCTGACGGATATACTAAGGCAAAAAACTATCTAGTTAATGATGGTTAACCTAGACAACTGATTGAGTCAATTATTTAACGAGTAAATATGAAAAAAACTTATTTTGGACTGTAAAAAAGCAATTGGCCTGAATAATTAATGTCAGGGGAAGGTTGTTTGCCGCACGGCTCAGAAGGCAGTTGAAGCAGCATTATCACGCACATTTAATGTGGCTAAAAGACGAGTTCTATTTTAAGTAACGAGTTTAAATTTACCAGCAAATAAAGAGAAGCAGCCTTCAACGTCAACCTCCAATATTATTCATCAATAAACATGCACAAGCTGTTGATAAACTTCGTTTGGCCAATCGAACAGATGGTTAGTTACTCGAATGAAAAGACATAACAGCCGAAACGACGGTTTCAAATCAAATGGTGAATACAGGTCTACATTGCGCAAGATACCACTTAAATACTTTAAATCGAATTTGAAGTAAACAACAATCCCATTTTATTTAACCAGTCGTCGAAAAACATAGCGAAAACACTGCCAGTCGCACGCACTATGTTGTTCGACGACTGATTAAATAAAATGGTATTGATGCTAACTTAAAGCTCGCAAACTTAATTTAAATTATTTTTACCACCAGACGTGCAATCAATTCTTGTTTAATTGTTTGACTGAAATATAAAACGAATATTCTCTAGGCTTTGTATATAATATGATTGCTAAATGAAATAACAGAAATGAGTTGGCCAAATGTGAGGCTCTATGAATTAAAGAAACTGTAGCCTGCTTTATGCAAGAAGAAAAATAATGTTCGGGCATTTATTTGAACTGGAGGTGATGCAAACGTTTGATCAGTTGTTTCTCTATTTCACTCTATCTTCAGGTTTAAATTCTATGTTTTGATTTTTATTTCAATATATATATATATATATATATATATATATATATATATATATATATATATATATATTGTAGATATTTGAGAAGAATATAAGACACGAACGGTTCTTGTATGTGATAAGATTTCTTGCTATTGTTGCAAATAGATAGGTGTACGTGACTTTTATTAAGGCTGCATTTACAGAAAATAATATTTTTCTATTTTTATGTTTAAGAAATCAATGTCAAATCTTCACATATTCGGATTATATTACCATTAGTTATATTGTGAACATATATTAAATTTATATCGGTACAGGTATTATTCAAGATATTTTCTTATTGCTACAAATTATGTTCCTGAGTATCGCATGTGGCTTTTACAATTCTCTAGAGCGACCGTATGTATGTGTGCTTAAATTATTTACATCTAGTTTACGGAGTCATGCCACACATAGGTCGTATGATCAATTCAAATTTATAATCCTAAAGTAGTCTCTTTGGCTTGCTAATTCTTTTCAATCTATTTTTGACTGTCATTGCTATAATGTAGTGTTAGGTGACTTTAATAAGTTACATGACTGTGAAATAATCAATTTTGTTTCTAATCATGATCTCAAGCAGATTATAAATGAATCAACTATAGGTTCGCAATTCTTAGATCATATATACTTAGAAATTGAAACGGTGAAATCACACAGTTATGATGTTGTTAACTATTTCAAAGAATTGGATCACAAATAAATTATTTTACAATAGAACATCTTGTGTAGCAAAACACAGAAACTTAATTTTGAAAATGCACACGTGCAATATTCCAGAATCAACTGGAATCTTTCTAGAGAATTAAGCATACTGATCGATTATGAAAGTTTTTATATCTTGAACACTGACGAATTTTTTTCTTCTGTTTCATCGTTATTATCTATTTTATTTCAGGCATCTACGTTTACGGATATTATACCGAAACGAATCAATAGGAAATTATGTAAACTTGTAGAGGCTCCTAACCTATTAGTGTCTGAGAACCCCATAGATGCCAGATCGCTTGAAGTCCTAAAATTTACGGTAGAGTCTGATATGCTTACATTTCCATTCGCATCTGCTAAATTCAAATCCGCAATATCCTGTACTAACCTACTTGTGTCCTCAAATTTAATATCAGGCCCCATGTCTTGTTAGTTTAATAATTAAATCGACACTTAATGTTAGGCAATCGGAATGCGAAAGTTGTCTCACTCAAATTCCCGAACAAATAATCTGGAAGGAGATATACGTGAACAACAGAATAATCAAATTACCTGTTCCAGAACGTCCCTTCTATGTGTGCTTCAATAACAGAATATAAGACAGTTATAGCAGAAATATATTGTTAATATGTATCCGTTTTACTAGAGAAAAATGTTAAAATTGCAGCAGACCAACAGATGATACAACCCGTCGAGGTGCGTGACACTCGAAAACTGAAAATGGCGCACAATTCAAAGTCAAGTATTTAAACAAAGAATGTTCTGGAAAATAAAAAGAAAAAATTCTTTTTAAATAAAATTCGTTACAATCAGCCATGGTGGTTTAAATTTATCAGTCAATGTTATTTTACTATATGGCGGAGGTGTAACGACACAAATCAATGGCCGACATATTGCGTAACGAGCACAAATCAAGTCGCCGACATATTGCGTAGAATTAAATTCAAATTTAGGTTACGTTGCACCAATGAGAAAAAAACAAATTGCCGTTTAACCACTGCTAATAATTCGTCAAAGATCAGAACGAATTATTTTGGCCAAAATGAAGAGTAATCCTCGACTAGGATTTAAACTCCTCACAGATTACAGTAAATACAAGGAAAAGTTAAAGCTTATACTACCTGTGGATAAAACTGAGTATGAATTTCTCTGTGAATTGGATGAAGTATTTGGCAATTTGATATGTAATCCACGAAATGAAAGAATTTTTATGGAACTACCTCATCCTTTGGGAGACCAGGAATCAGGACTTGTTATTGACAGTGTTGAATTGATAAAATTGATGTTAAAATCAAATCAAAAAAATAAAAAGATCACTTTGGTATTTCGATTGATAACCTGTTTCAATTACCCTTAACTTTTAGGAATGTGCTTTGCAACTTTATAAATAGAATTTTGAAGAATGGGAAATTACAAATCGATATACTAACGATAGTAGCTAAGCCGTTGCCAAAGGTAAGTAAGCCAACGTGCACCAGTGATTATAGATTAATCTCTATTATCCCCTCGTTTTTGAAGATAATAGAACGATTAATACTAGATCATTTAGAATGTATGTTGCCGGGTGGTTTTTATTTATGTCAACATGGTTTTACGAAAGATAGATCGACAACTACTAATATGTTTTCTATGTGGAAACATGTAATTTCATTAGATGAGAATAAGTTAGATGCATTAATTGTATTTATAGATATCTCAAAAGCTTTTGACTCTATATCTTTTGATGCTAATTTGAATGCGATTAGTTTGTTGAATATTGATCCAAATATTTTTAGATTACTTAAATACTATTTATACAATCGAGTGGAGTTCCACAGGGATCAAGATTGGGGCCAATTTTACTTAAAATCATAATTTCACATTTGGAAACTAAGATCCTTAACGGTCGAGTTTGCGAATTCGCTGATAATTTAAAAATAATCTTTCCAATTGATCCAAAAAATGTCGAATTCTCCAAAAATAATGTGACATTAGATTTGTATGATTTGAGTAGATATTTGATTACATTATGGCTGATAATAAACAATAAAAAGATGAGAGCTTTAAAAATAGTTAACAGAAAAGACTTTCATTATGTTTATTTTCATGATGCTGTGATTAATATAGTGTTTGAGATTAAACTTATGCAAGAAATAAAGGATTTAGGCATAACTATTCAATGTACAGCTTCTGCTGAGAGACATATTGAAAGTATAGTTGCAAGTGCCAAGAAGAGATGGGCACTAATAAATCGAAATATCTTATCGAATGACATAAAACTTAAAATGTATATAATATGGATTAGACCGATAGTATAATATGCTGTCGCTACTTGGAATCCATTAAAGAAGGGTTTGGCCAATAAGATAGAAGCTGTACAAAGAAAAGTTGTGAAACAAAGTAATCCTATCTCCTGCACTATATACGACTCTAGATTACAGTTTGTATCACTGCAAACTTTATGGTTTCGGAGGATGTGCTATTGCATAAAAGTTCTCCATTTGAACCAGTGGACTGGTGCCTATATAAATCCGATAAGAAAGAGTCATGAAGTTGGAACTAGATCTGGACATTTGGCAATATCTCCTCCTTTGGTGGGGAATGTTGCGAGCAAGTTATTCTCTTTCTCGAAAATCTACAAAATTTATAACCATTTGCCGAAGGAGCTTAGAGAAATGCCTCCATCTAAGATGTCTTTTAAAATTTTATCTACTGAACTAGAAAAAGTCTACAATCCTGCTGACATATTTTATTTTGATTATGATAATACTTTCTCATGGTTTAATAAAAGAAAAGGATAATTGTTATCGGAAACAGAATTTCTTGAGATTTTTCCAAGTCTTGTATTATTTAAATTGAAATGCTATGTTTTATATCATCATGTTAGTCAACAATACATACAATCAATTGCTAGTCATGGTTCTCATTTTTTGCATAATGTTACACTCGAATTATACCTTAATTTTTCCTATTTTCATGATGTATCTATTATTCCTTAAAGCCGACCTTTCTGATATTGATATGTAACGACACAAATTAATGGCCGACATATTGCGTAAATTAAATTCAATTTTATTTACGTTGCACCAATGAGAAAAAAGCGAAACTTGCCGTTTTAACCAATAGTGTGCAAGTAGGCATGGCATGCTATTTAAGCACGGCAATTTACCATGCAAGTTCGAGTTGTGGCATTTGCATTCTACCTTGCTTCACGCGTGTGCGTTCTGTCGGCTGTCAATACCTACGCTGGTGATTTGATAGTTTCACCAACAATTGGCTATATTCGTGACTCATCTTGTTGCGGTACAACCAGCGAGACGAGTCAATTAATTGCAGAACCTGAACGACGTTATCCACATCGTGATTACAACTCTACAAGAAGAACAACCAACCAGAGTCCACCCAAGGCTCTAGAACATCTTTACACTCTGAACAATTCAGGAGTACGCATTACCAGGCCCCCTTAAGGGCCCCCTATCAGTAACAAATCTCTATTCAGAGCACCTTAACCGAGTTTGTAACGTCGTACGGCATTTACTTGAAGCTGGGGCGTTTACAAAATTGGCGACCGCGCCAGGATATTGATTATTGTTCTGATTTTTTTGGTATAAATAAAATTGACTTTTTCATTTATTTGGGATATAAAATCGATTAACATTTGCGTTTTCTCTACCGTGATCGTGGTCTTCTGGGAATTTTGTTGGGTATATATTTGTGGATTTGTATTGAATATTTTTTTGGTGGATATAATAATAATAATACATTTTCATCAAAGACCAACGGGGCCTCTGTTCATCTTTCCTACGTACGAAATGGCACCGTACGTACTCGACAGGCTCAATTGCGGATTTTTGGAAGCAGTGACGTGTTTTGTTTTGCGCTCATTCAACTGTGGAAGCTGTTTGTGGGTAAGCGTTCCGTTAAAGCATATTTATAAATTTTCATATTGCTTATAAATTTATGCTTTTAAGATCCCGTAAGATTGTTAAAATGTCAGGTCCAATTTTAGATATTGATGTTCCTGTTTGGGATGGAGATGGTGAGCTATTCTTTATGCGCGTGGACTCCGCTTTCTCCCCGTTTCCTGATTATGACAGTCATCAAAAACTGTCGAAGGTTTTGCTAAACTACCTTCTGAATTGCAGCGACGGATTTATCCTAAGCTTGAGGCCATTAGGAAGCTACCTAATCCCATTTTGGGCCTACAAAATCGAGGTAGAATCCTTGCTTGGACCCACGGAAACTGAGCAGATAATAAACAAATATGCGCAGTTAGATATGCCAAATCTTGGCCCCATCGAAATATTGAGGGAATTACGGAAACGTTGGTATAAAACCAACAATTCTGATCATGAGGCTAATGTTGTTTTTATTAACAATCTTCCCCAAACATTAAAACTCTTTGCCAGACAGCTCCCAACACTCTCTCTATAGATGACTTATCTGAGAGATGTGAGTTAGAATATAGGGTTTTGGAACCCAAAGTGAATCCATCATCCTTTTCTTCACCCCCGCAAGATGATAGAATCTCCTCTTTAGAGAGAACAGTGGCGAACATGGCCAAAGTTCTAGAAGGATTGGCCATTACCAAATCCGAAGATAAATCATGTGAATGCTCGACCAAAATTCGTTTCCAAGTCAAATTATAATGGTAGGCGGCGATCGAGATCTCCGCAATTATTTAATAAATATGCTCCAAAGAACTGGTGTTATAACCACCAGAAGTTTTTTATGCTTGCCAAATTTATCTTTGTCGTTCCGAAGAATTTACGAATGAGTGTCAATTTCCACAGCTGACGGAGAGGACAACGGACCGCAGGCACAAGGGTGCATCAGTATCGGGAAACGTCTGGCGCAGGAAGTAGAAGACCGTACTTTCTGCACATCAACGGCATCAACGGCGCTACAGGGAAGAAGCCAACTACAATCCGACATCCCTGTCGACTCTTTTCGTCCACGCCAAATTTTTCACATAGAGAACCAAACAGACAATGCCGGTCGCAATCACCAGCCTACTTGTTTGCATGACCCGGCCAAACAGCCAAACGAACTTCTGCACCTTCTTGATTTCAAAACTGGCGAAGAGTTCATCGTAGACACAGGTGCGGCAGTCTCAGTTCTCAAAGGTGATTTAATGGCCTAGATGTCGCTAGGAGTTCTTCTCGCAACAACTACAGTCGAGCCCATACCAACTTATGGCTGCCAATACCGCACACTCAACATAGGTCTACGACGTGAATTTTCCCACAACTTCATCATTGCCAAGGTCTCACATAATATAATAGGCCTCGATTTCCTTCTAAAATTTCGGCTCATTGTTGATCTTGCCAATCAAAAATCATCGACCCCTCCACCGGACTTGAACAAAGCTTTTGGACACTTGCCTCCGAGCGTTTGGAGTTACAGGTCATTCAGCCAACCCCAGTGCATCATTCAGCAGAGATATCAGCAACTCTTCGAAAATACAAATCGCTTTTCAATCTTAACAAGTCAGAGCTACAAGTCTCCAAGACGATGCATCCTATCGTCACAGAAGGACAACCTATTGCACTGAAGAAGCGACCACTGGCTCCTGCTAAGCTTAAAGCTGCCCAAGAAGAATTCTCAAGGCTTTTGGAAGAGGGAATCATCAGACCATCGAAAAGTTCATGGGCGCCACCACTGCACTTAGTCTCAAAATAAAACGGATCGTACAGAGCCTGTGGAGACTACCGTAAGCTAAATTCAGTGACAAAATCTGATGCACATCCTATTCCAAATATTAACACTTTACTTGAAAAACTCAACGGCAGCAATTTCTTCTCAGTGAATGACCTCAGACAAGCGTACCATCACATCCCGGTAGCACCAGAGGATATCGAGAAAACTGCAGTCATCACTCCATTTGGCCTTTTTGAATATCTTTACATGCCTTTTGGACTTAAGTGTGCTACTCAGACATTTTAAAGATTCATGGACAACATACTTTGCGATGACTCTGCTTATTGTATGTCATATCTCGATGACATTATGGTATTCAGTCCAGATCTAGAATCTCATGCAAAGCATCTACGAAATGTCCTCTCACGCTTATCCAACCACGGACTCAAGATCAACTGTGACAAGACGCAGATTGCAACTTCATCCGTCGACTTCTTAGGGCATCGTATCACGGCCCAAGGTATTCAACCGTTGCTGTCAAAGACGAACACAATCAAGAATATCAAGTCACCAAGGACTGTGAGCGAGTTGCAGAAAATCCTGGGAGTACTAAACTATTATCGCAAGTTCCTTCCAGGCCTTTCAAAACAACTTTATCCTTTGTGCAGGCACCTGCAGAACCGAAAAGGACTTAGCAAGAATTCCATCATTGCTTGGTCATCCGAAGACGAGAAATTACTTCGACTTGCCATCAACTTGTTAGCAAATGCCACAATGCTAACGCATCCAGATTTTGAAAAGCCATTTCTACTCACGACAGATGCTTCTGAATTCGCTATTGGAGCCACGTTGGAACAAGAGATCGACGGAGTTCGGAAGCCTATCAGTTTCTACTCGCGTACTCTCCAACCAGTAGAAACGAGGTACGACACTTTCGGCCGAGAACTTCTCGCCATCCACGACGCAGTGCGTCATTTTATCAGCATCATTGGCAGTAGCAGATTTGTTGTTTTCACAGATCATGCACCACTAGTTAGCGCACTTCGAAACGCAACTTCATCTATCGCCAAGTACCCTGCCAGAGTGGAAAGACAGTTTTCTCGTCTAAGCGAATGGCAATTTGACGTCTTTCACGTCAAGGGCAAACAGAACTTCATTGCAGATGCCCTGTCCAGGCCAGACGTCTCTCTACAACCACATTCGCCGTCACCATTCACTGTCAACTCCGTGGCACTCAGTGAACCTGCACTAACGCCAACTCTCCTGCGAACTGAACAACGCGATGACATACACATTCAAAGATCAATAGCCCGTCACCCAACCAAGTTCATATGCCGTTTGTGGGAAGGCTTACCAATTGTTTACTTCACGGGTACG
Organism: Eudiplozoon nipponicum; assembly: GCA_029291075.1. NCBI lineage: Eukaryota > Metazoa > Platyhelminthes > Monogenea > Mazocraeidea > Diplozoidae > Eudiplozoon > Eudiplozoon nipponicum. Next base: position 23,537 of record JAQBSW010001236.1, on the reverse strand, counting down.
CAGCCCAACAAGCCAGTTCTGCCGACCAGCCTTCAGAGAAAAGTTTTCAATTCAATTCACTCAATTTCTCACCCAGGAAGCCAAGCGACTGTCCGACTTCTTACAGATCGTTTCTGGGTTCACAGACTTAGGCAGAATGTTAAACGATGGGTCTCAGAGTGTGCAATTTGTCAGAAAAACAAGATCACACGACACACTCGTTCTAAGTTGCAATATTTTCGGTCTACTTCTCGCCTAGCCATCGTCCACATCGACATAGTTCATCTGACAAAGGTTCAAGGTTTCAGTCACCTTCTAACTATGATCGATAGATTTACACGGTGGCCTGCGGCATTACCTTTTGACATCATTTCTGCAGACGAAGTAACTAACGGTTTTATCTCTGCATGGATATCCAATTATGGTGTTCCCAATGAGGTCATCACGGACAGAGGCACTTGCTTCTCATCTGATCGTTTTCAAAACCACCTTGCGGTACATGGGATGCATCTTACGCCAGACGACTGCCTACCATCCCCAAGCTAATGGCATGGTAGAAAGAATGCGTAGGGAACTCAAAGCTGCTTTAGCATCCTCGTCCATTAATGGCAACTGGGTCGATGCACTACCTTTAGTTCTGCTTGCCATGCGTTCCCATACTCGTGAATCCATTAAAACATCTGCGTCACAACTCTTGTATTGCATGGATCTACGCCTGCCTAGTCTGCTCCCACGTCTACTACCGGCACAAGATGACCCACAAGACGAAGCTACCCGCCTTCGACTTCATTTCGGTAACATGTCTGAACAGCAGCCGAGACACACGCCTCGCCCAGTCTTCGTTCACCCACAGCTCCAAAGCTGCAAGAGAGTACTCGTTCGCAACAATAATGCTGTTGCACCACTACAACCAAAGTATCGCGGTCCTTACCCGATTTTGTTCAGACAACCAAAATACTTCATTATTATGCAAGGCGCTACACCGACATCAGTAAGCATAGACAGATGGAAACCGTTAATCGAACCGCCTGATCATGAGAGCGTTCAACCTTCTACACACGTATCAGGCTCCGTCTGCTTACAATCTCAATATCCTGCTTTGTATAACGCGTAATTGATTTTTTTAAACATTAACATTAACTATCAAAATGTTTTTTTAAACCTTACGTTATTTTTCGTATTTGTCTCACGTGGCATAACCAGCTGTTCTTAGCTAACAATTGTGTAGCATTTTTGAACAGTTCTTTGGTATTATGCCATCTCTGAGGCAATGTTCGTGTACATATTTTTATGTAGTTACCTTTGATTTTATGTATATATTTTTACATTATAATGTATTTATCACAAATGACATCACACTGCCTATTTTGGTATGACCAGCTACTTAGAGCTAACGCTTTCGTGTAGCAACGCTAAGTAGTGATCAGCTTCATATCATGGTACAGGCCACTTTCAATGCATAGCTCAACTTCATCAATTGCACAAAGACCACTCTACAAATGTCATGACCACTACGTCGAGCACTCTAGCTCCTTTGTTCGTATACAAACACATTGACGACGATCCAACCTGCTTAGGTTTTAACTTAAACCTGGCAAATTCAGAGGCGATTTACCTCGAAATCTTCACGCTGCGGCTCCAAAAACTTACACTGCTCTATTTTGCCTCACGTGTTATGACCGTCCACTAGAGCTAACAATTTGTGTAGCAATTCCTAGTGGTTACCTGGCATCATATCATTGTTGAAGTAACCAACAAGCATATTTAAGCCCAGCACTTATGGTTCATCATATTTTTCGAACTCTGTCATGCATTTCTTATCTAGCCTCGCAGAGAGGAATTTTTTTTCCTTTTTTCAGAGAGAAGAGTGTTGTAACGACACAAATTAATGGCCGACATATTGCGTAAATTAAATTCAATTTTATTTACGTTGCACCAATGAGAAAAAAGCGAAACTTGCCGTTTAACCAATAGTGTGCAAGTAGGCATGGCATGCTATTTAAGCACGGCAATTTACCATGCAAGTCAGTTGTTGCATTTGCATTCTGCCTTGCGTCACGCGTGTGCGTTCTGTCGGCTGTCAATACCTACGCTGGTGATTTGATAGTTTCACCAACAATTGGCTACATCCGTGACTCATCTTGTTGCGGTATAACCAGCGAGACGAGCCAATTAATTGCAGAACCTGAACGACGTTATCCATTTCGTGATTACATCTCAACCACGGGAGTGACAACTCAACCAGCGTCCACCCAAGGCTCTAGAGCATCTTCACACTCTGAACAATTCAGGAGAACGCATTACCAGGCCCTCTTAAGGGCCCCCCTATCAGTAACAAATCTCTATTCAGAGCACCTTAACCGAGTTTGTATTGTCGTTCGGCATTTTACTTGAAGCCGGGGCGTTTACAGATATATTGTACAGTACAACTAGTGAGATTTACATATCTACATGAGACTAATTGCACATTTTTATGTGATGTGATAACTTTTTTTATATTGTACATTTTCCAATTTTATTATTTAATGGAACATGTGTGGTTTGAATCCAAATGAAGATATTCTATTCTTTTCTTTTCTATTCTAAAGATATTTACGAGTAATCTTGCGCACTTCTGAAAGATTGCTAGTGGTCACACGCTCATCCTTAGCCACTTGTGGCTGCAGTCTCTGGATTGCTTTAGAAATTTAAGTGCAGCCATTGAACTGTGTTCACTGTCACCGTGCAATTACAAATGTCTGTCGGTCTATATGCTTAAATGATGCACTGACAGCTGAACGATGAAGATTGAATTGATTATAAATGGTCTGCAATATTATTGGCTTGACTTAAGGCAGTTAATCAAAATCCAGTTAGTTATTTTACCAATTCAAATATTATCGAATTTAAATTTCATGGGAAAAATCGTGATAATGAAAGTAGAATATCAAAATATCCAGCACCTTTTGTCTTGTTTGTTTATATTAATTTTAATTATATCAGCGCATTTTTAATTTATTGTTTCCTCCGTTTTATTTACGCTTTTAAATTATTACCTTTATTTTTAATATCAAGTATATACTGAAACCAAATAAACGTTATTATTTTAATTTTTAATTAAAAGTGCTATTATTAAAATTTTAAATTTAGCCTTTTTACGATAAAAAGTGATTAACAATTATCCTGTTTTACGTTTGTCGCACTTGTTATCGTGTGCTTTTGCCGCCGTGCGTGCATTTTTGGAGTTATCTTATTTCTGAATCTATTCTAGAATGGGTCGTATGCACAACCCCGGAAAGGGTATGTCTGGGAGTGCTCTCCCATACAGACGTTCCGTACCATCATGGCAGCGAATGTCTGCGGAAGAAGTGAAATCTCATATTTACAAGCTTGCTCGCAAGGGTCTTACACCTTCGCAAATAGGTAGGTCATTTCGTGATTATTCTAGGTGTGATCATGCGTGATATCCACAGTATTCCACAGGTTAGGTGGATCGCTGGCAATAAAATACTCCGGATTTTGAAAGCTAAAGGCCTAGCTCCTACTATTCCCGATGATTTATATCAATTGGTGAAAAAGGCTGTTGCTGTGCGCAAGCATTTGGAGCGCAATAGAAAAGACAAGGATGGAAAATTCAGGTTGATTCTTGTTGAAAGCCGAATCCACCGCTTGGCTCGCTATTATAAGCGCCGACGTGTACTGGCTCCGAACTGGAAATATGATAGTTCAACTGCTTCCACAATGATTGCATAAATATATTGTTTTATTATCGGATGTCGAGTGTTTTGGACTTTTTGTAATCTTTTCGGTTGTTTATGTCAGGATTGTAAAATATTTTCAGTGTTTTTGGGTGTTACCAATGTTTTACCGGTTCACGATTCAGAATGCTTAGAATATCCAACATTGATTACTGGGCATTTGTGATTATCTTATCGAGGGATTGTTTCATTTAGCGGGATGTATGATGTACTGTGTCCATCAGGTTAGGCTATATAAATGACTAGGTTCATTTTATGTTGAAAAATAACAGCTTTATTCATACAGTCGAACTACATCGTAATACTTGTGTGAGAATGGTTAATCTGAAGATCATGATACCTAGTATTCATCATCAACTGCTGTATATGCTTCATTGTTTATGATCAATTATAGAGGAGAAATGAATTACGTTCCATTTATATCTGAATTTAATTATTTTTAGAATTAAGTTGAAATTAGTGATTGTACAGTTTATATAAGATTATAGGTATTTTTGTGTAAAGTGAGGATTATTTTATTTCCATGTTTTGAAGTTATAGTTTGGTTTTATTTGGACTAAGTGTTTGCCGTATTGTGTTCATATCAGCCTGGTGTTTGTAGTGGTTGAAAATCTGCGAACTGTTCAAGGTCGTATGAGTATGCACGGATGGCGATAACACGGTGAATACTATGATAATGTAGTAGCCTTTTGTTATTATCGACTTATGCCTTCGGAGGGTACGTCGTTCTTAGGAATTAACCAGTTTGTCAAGAGTGGGGATGCAGCTAAACGAGGTACAATTTAATTGACACATTCAATTGGAATGACCGAAAGCTGGTTTTTTTTGTCATCAGAATTAAAGAATACTTCATCTCGTTTGACCTCGTCTGCTGTATTTGTAGCCGTAGTTACAGTTAAAAAATAACTGGAAGCCCTATATGATCCACGGTTGAGATACAATTTGTCCAAGAAATATAATCTGGAAATTGTTCACTGGTTTACGTATATTATTAAATTATATGCCTACAGACTGGGGACGAATCGCGTATACTCTGGCGGTTGATACATCTACCACCGCATATTTAATAAATGTGCTGCATTCTCCAACTAAGACGGAAAATCACTAGATTTTTAATGCTAATCGCAGAGTTCTGCTTTTGTCCTAAGTGTGGTAACTGACGTGGTTTAATATACAAAATTGAATACATATTACCTGGGAGCTTTTAGTCTTGAAGGAGATTCTGTATATGAGCTGGGAAATTTAAGATTACTGGCCTTTGTAGAATAAAAAAGTTTGTGCTGAAAGTATTAGAATGAAAAATAGTATTTGCGCGGATATCAATTGCTAAGTAACTCGTATTGAATAATATAATATCAATGTGCTTGTTTACTTTTGGCCGCACTATTGGAAAATCTGCACTGATGGTGTAGTAACCATTTTCACATTATTTCATTGAAAACCTGTAATTGCCTGTATCCGGTGTCGTGTTTTATAATTTGAAGGTTACTTTCCTTTTATCAGATAACACGGCGTTTGATCGATGCTTGATAAGGGACGAATGGTTCAGAACTTGCGAACTTCCAATTTCAGTGTCTATCTGCTCTCTGCAGCCTGAGTTTGATGCTGAGCGCCTCAAATTTAGTTTTATCGAACTAGAACATCTTTTGCGCATGCTGTCGATGCTTAAATGTTCGTTGATTTTGCTCGTGGGTACTCTGTTAGGTCGACGCGCATTGTAATGATTTATTTCTGGAAATTTTAAATACGCATGTGAATTTACAATGTTGTGCTGTTTCATATATATTGTTAACATTCGATCATTCTAAGAATTTCATGTAGCTTAGACAATGGACTAATGCATACTACTATGGTTAGTCCCAACTGAAAATATGTGCAATTAACATTTTATACGCGTATACTTGGCATATGAGGACACTTCACGATAAACATTTCCGAGATTACCACTGACCGGTCTTGATATAACCCACTATTAGCGTGAAAATTGTCTGTGCTAATTGTTTAAGGACAGCATGTTGTTCCAAACGAATCTTAGCTTTTCGTGCCAATACACATAAATACCAGTAAACGTTTGGCATCGGAGCAAGAGATAGCATTCCATACGCCAAGGACAAGCTTCGGCTGATATGAGAAACTAGCGCTCGGTCTAAAGATGCTCATCGGTTATAGATGACAGACTAGGAGAAGGAAAACAAGCAAAACTATTTACGCAAGGGATAAGATATATATTATTCTTTCACAGCCCACATATGATCGAGTCGTCCAAAATAATGATTCGTCACTGCATAGGATGTCGCGGAGGATGAAAAAGCCGCCTTACCTACAATCTTGCGAAATGATTGGCTCTGACAAAGCTACTGCAGACAAATTTATTTTTTATTCTATCCCTTTGAACACGAGTTAATGTCGGATTGTTATCACAAGGTATTAATTGAATCAATCTTTGTGAAAGATGAGGTTGCCGCACTATGGTATTAATCAACAAATCATAAACGAAAATCCGGTTTTATTATTTCCATTTCCCAAGGGGAATTGATCTAGGATCGTAATTGTCTTTTCTTGGAATGCCTGCCACTCAAGACTGGCGAACAATATCGTTTTGGGGCGCTCGCGAAACTTATTTCTTTAATTGATAGCGAAGACATGTTAAACACGTGCAGGAATTTCTTTCAACACTCGAAACTTGACCTTAACTAACCGGAGATTGGTTGCGTGTGGACGGTGATAAAAATTACTTTTATCAAGGTTGAGGTCTTGATATAAACACCTGACCCACTGATTACTTACATATGTCAATATAAACTAAGAATTGTATAACAGATTAAATTGCCTTTAATACAATATACAATTCTTAGTTTATGCTGACATGCAAGTAATTGGTGGTTCAGGTCCTTATATCAAGATCGCAACCTTGATTATAGCAAATTAGCCTTGACGTCTACCATGCCTACCCTTATACATTCACTTCCTATTTACCATTTTGTATTAAGCACGAAATAACACCGAATTCGAGGTATCGCGCGAGATAGAATGGTTAAATCTTCAGTTTGCTGGCAAAGTTCAAACTAATGTTGTGAGTGCGAATGGTTGGAGACGCCACTCATCTTGCTGGGAATCTATAATTATGCGCCGTGAAAGACTGTGCTTGCATGCATGATCTTATTTATATTATTGAAATGGCATGGGTAATGTGATGTTCATTTGCAGCACACCCAAACCTTTTGAATTTAAAAGTAATGTTGCGACGTAACTTCAGTGTATTACGCTGTGTAGCCAAAATAATAGACTGGCCATCACATTAGGAATAGGCGATCCATTGTTCATTTACAGTCTATACAAAACTGTTTATTTCGAGGATATTTGGTAGTGATGCATCATTACATTCTGCTGGTGTGATGCTGTGTTGTAAAGAGTAATATTATCCTTTTCCTCAGATTCTATGCCAGTGATTTACATTGGCCCCACAATTTGGTTTCTTCTTCTGCCAAAGAGCAAACTACATCTTAGTATCGGAAACGTGTCTGCCCCATGGTAAGAACTACCGTGAGAGCCATACTTGCCATTTTCTACTCCTATGTTTCTGTCATCACACACTCATTATCTCCTTCATTCATAGGTCTTAACTTGTTTTAGTTTTCAATATTCTCTTCTCCTTATCACTCATACGGCACACGCAATTGAATATTCTCAATTTGATCCATCCATATAACTACCATATTTACTAAAATCTATATATATAATTCCAAGGCCGTGTGTATTCAACGAACTATTCACGAAGGTAAAATTCATATCTCCAATATGAGAAGGCTAGTTGCTTTCACTTTTGAAATATATTAAGGAGAGAGCACTGACTATAAGTGTAACACGTTCATCTCACACTCTTTCGCAAGCATGAATACCTCCGACATTGTACCAGAATTTTGTGGAATGAAATCTGTTTCATTCCAGTTTTAGTGCTTTGCTAGAAACTGATGAATATCATCAAAATCTCTCTCATTGCATTCTGTGTTCAATGGCAAATTCGATTGACATGATCCTCACACTAATATATTTGGATTATATTTCAACTATTCCTGCGCATTTTCATAACAATACGACGTTGAAAAATCGCCGTTCACCGTCATGGTTTTCATGAGAAGCGTCTTCAGCATATTCACGTTTTATGAACTCAAGTTTACGCGGATTATTGCAATTTGGATTTTCGTCGGTCACTGGTTCTCTAATTTCTTTCAACAGTTTGTCGATAACTTCCTGCTGAGTTAATTGACATCCAGATACACTTCAAAAAATTAAATTCTATAATTAAACGAACATTGGTTGCGCGAGCAGTGATAATATTTGAATAATTCAACGTAGAGATCTTTAAATAAGCACCTATCCCATTATATATATCTTTCAGTATGAGCTAAGCATTTTATAGTGTAAAATGGTAATTCATCCGTGATAAGTTACCAATAAGGACAAAGCTGTTCTACTGGATGAATTTTCTTTTCTATATTATACAAGGCTAAGTATATACTGACGAATGTATGTATGTAATGAGACAGGTGTTTATATTAAGATTGCAAACTTGATTAAATTTAATTGTTGTCTAGTCAATTTTATCCTTGTCATCTAATTATTTATGTACTTTATATTACACAAAACACTGTTATAATGAAATTGTTTTGTGTCTGTCGAAATTTTTCGTTTTTGGCTTTAAGTGGAACAATGTCACTGTACTAGGGGGGGGGGTCTTATACAATAGAAAAATAACTTTAATTTTAGGGGTTTTTTACACTGATATCATTTTTTATTTATAAAATTTACTGCACCATACAGTTAAACAGATTTGTGATAACTAAATCGTCAGTTTTCTGACGATATACACTTGCGATATTTTCGGGTCTTTGTTTCAGTGATTTTTTCACGTTATTCATCTCTATTCGTGTCTTGATAGTGTGTTGCCTATACTGTTAAACAACATTTACGAATCATACATTTCCTGACAATTTAGAGATTAAATAAATTTAATGATGAAGCACGATTGGAAATATCCACATCAATGATTAATTGAAGTATGTCATTTTCGCATAGTATTCTCTTTGAGAATAGACAACGCCAATTGTCCAAAAAAGTAGTATAAATTATCTTCTCAAAATACTATAATAATAATAATAATAATAATAATAATAATAATAATAATAATAATAATGCATTTATTTTTTGCATCAAAGGCCATCTGGCCCGACCATTGAAATAACAAATCAAGGGTAGGATATGTGGAGGTGAATGGAATTGTGACTAGCAAAGTATTTAATAGCAGGGGGAGGGGCGAGGAGTTGATGAAGGGAAAAGTTATCATTTACATCAATATAGTTCAGTCTGGTGAAAAAAAATAAAATCGAAGTTCCATTTGACTAGACAAGATCAATTGGAGTTAGTCCATGACCGATGGAGTCCTTTGTCGTGGAGATTGAGTTGATGGAGCGTAGCATAGACCTGGATGGAGTATACTAGATTGAAGCGAGCGTGTCTTGCAGGGGTCGCTGGTGTCCGTAGAACGAGGTTGTGATTGAAGGAAGACCAGGGGGAGTCGATGTCCGAAGCAAACCGTTGGTGGATCGGCAGGGCTTTTGAGTTTCTGGTCTTCCGCTTAAACAAGAAAGAAAAGAATTGGATGAGCAAAACGTAGTAAAGTGTCCACTATGTGGATATTATAGGGTCAAGAATGGGCTGAAAAGTGGTATCAGTGAGTCGAGAATGAAAGATTTAAAACCAGAGGGGTGAAGTGGAAAATTAGATGACTGCCTGAGGGATTTCGCTCTCCGAAGTCAGTAAAGAGAATAGCCTAGGGTGAAGGAAATGTTATGGATTGAGAAGGAACCAGTTTCGTCTCCAATCGGTCGTATCACGAAGAAGTTTGTTGAAGAAGTACTTACTATTACTTACTACTACTTACTATACTATAATTGTTATACAAATGCGTTAATTATTATTATGCCTTGAAAGAATTATTAGGATCGAAGGAGATACCAGCGAGTGTACGCATGGTAGGTGTAGATATAACCTACAACCCCGAAGTGATCTGGGTTTTATAACACGTTGGCAGTGGCCAAATTAAAAATTTTAAATGCAGAATCGTTACTTATGACACAATACAGTTTACATGTTGTAAAGTTAGTTTATAATAACAGGAACTCAAAACTGGTGAAATAATTTGTTTAAATTATCTTCTTTAAACTTAAAAAGACATTTTTTGGATCCAGCCTATATGATAATCAGTTGAATCAATATTTTGTACATTTGAAGTTCCAGCTTCTTTCGTATTCGTATTGGTATATAAAGAAATTATACTACCACACACAAATGCGTATCAATACTGTCAGAAAGAAAACTAAACTTCTTGTTGCTAGCTACCTGTAAGTTATCTTTTGATATCTAGTACTATTATTTAATAATAATTGCTTAATTCGAGTTTAAAGCCATGGAATCAGTAAGGCTTACGATTTTAACCAATCCTGGCCAACATAAACGTAAAGAAACGTGAGTATAAAAATGTATGCAGAATTTACGTTTTTTAAAACATTGTTCACGATTTTATTACCGTTAGTAAGTTGTTCACCGTATTCCGATAGTGACTAAGGATGGTTGATATGTGTCGTTACGTTAAGAGTTTTCTTTTGTTGTGCGAGTGGGCGAAAATGGGATTGGATTTCATTTCAAGTAAACAACTTTATTTTCATAAAGTCAACCTATTAAAGTGATTAGACTGTTGAATTTCGATGCTAATATAGAGAAATATTGTTGAGGTTAACAGATCGTATCCTGTCATATAAAGGCTTTACATCAAATTCACGCGGTAGTATGCGATCTTTTAGGGATTTAATTCCTCTAGAATACGGTTCTACTTATATATATATATATATATATATATATATATATATATATAAACTCCGAAAGTTGCATGGTGTCTGTTTTATATTGGCAGATCGGAGACGATCAGTTAGGGCTTAAGGGCTTCCAAATAGATTCCATTTAAAGGAAACGCTAACCAAAATCAATATTTGGTATATAGCTCAAATTACGTGTGATATGTGGCAGGGTTAACGCAGTGGGTAGTCTCAGACTTTGAAGCGATGTGTCCAAGTTCGATCTTCTTCCGTGGAAAATTCTGGACGGTAATAGACGAGTATCAAATAAGGACGAAACCAGTCTATTTAGTGAATTGCTTTTGCTATCCAATGCAATGTTAAGTTTACATTGACATCATATATAATCCCAATCCAACCATTAGGCTACAATTTAAAAATATATATTTATATAGTTCTATTATTTGTTGATGAATTTCGTTATCCTATTTATAACTAATGTACTATTGATTCTCTGAGATTTCTTCTTAAACGATGAAATTTAAATTTGTAGAGTTGCAATTACTTGATTGGCTATAAAGGGTTTCTTATGTACACTGGCCTTAAAAGTGTTATAACAACTCTAATTAGTATTTTTTTGAATAGTTGGCATTGACTAGACCAAATTGGATTTGATTTTCTCGATTTTACTAGAGAAAGCAAACTTCAAGTGGTAAACTATCAGTGTATAAAGAAATAATGCGTACAGGCTGCAGATACATACGTCTCGAGACTTCAAATTTAATTAACCTTACGGGTTTAAAGGAAATTTATGTATACAGAGGGCAGAGTACGCTTATACTCAGTAATTTGTTGCGTTATTTCTCCACAAGCCAGCGAAATAGGCTTATATTTTGAGGAAATTCGTGATGCAAACCGGCGGTTATTAAGGTTCATTTTTTGTAACCGCGAGCAATCAATCTTCCGAATGAAGCCATCGAGAAATTGAAATTTCCCGATGTTTGTAGAATCAAGACCGAACTGGGCTTAAGTTATGCAATTTTATGGAGAATTCTATGTGAAACTTAATATAGTGAAGCAGTTGTCTTTGAATTTTTGTAGGAAAGAAAACTTTACGAATATTGAATGACAACCTCAAAGCATAAACATCTTTGCTCACAAAATATGTTTATATACAAATTTGGTGGATAAGACATCCGGCTACAAACGAGTTTTATGGCCAGAAATGCATATCTTTCCCTTTAATTGTTGACTAAATAGTGATGGATGTTTGGTAAATTAACTAATGCTTTCATGGATTATTCTCTGAGTTATCAGCTCTAAAATGTAGGAAACTACAATTTTAATGACAGTCTATTTTTGTACTCGTATAAATTGCTCATCGCTCATACTAATTTACTGAGCAGAAGTTATAATATCTCCAGGAAATTTTGTGCTTTTGATTTATATTACGTATTTGTTTATAAGTCATAGTCTGATACGGTATGCAAGCAAAATTGTGTATTAGTTCTCCGCCAAAAACAGTATCTAAATGCAAACAAAATGTTCGAGTTAGAACTATTTGAATTTGTTTAAGATCTTTGGGTTAGAAATTGAGCGATTTTAACATTTTATTATAAATTTTTGTATATGACCAATATTAAATGTATCATTCAGATATTCCCATGTATATAACACATCGAGACTTTTTATTGACACTAACTAGACAATGTTGGCAATGGAAATAAAGTACTGCTTCGATATTGCAAGACGCCATCGAGAATGGACTGCGATCCTTGATATTGCTGTCTCGTTGCATTAACTAATTCCGTAGAAACAACAGTCTTGATCATAGAGCTTCTCTGATTGCCGTCCTTGAAAGTAAGAAAAATGGTTGATATGCTCAATAAATTAAAATTTTCTAAAATTGTGCGAACGATATTAACTTAATTTTATCCGAAATATCCCTTTATATTTGTATTGATTTTCGATATACTAAGTCGATTAAAATAACGGTTTGTTTTGGAACTTCTTCTCACAAGATTAAAAATTGATTGGCTGCAACTGAAAAAGAAAAGATATTTTAGTTACTATGTCGCCATTTCGTTTATTTTTAATCATTAAATTAAATAGCATAAAATCCGTAGATTTGTTTGAGCTCCTGCTTTTGAATCATTAGAGAATTCTCAGCGCCATGCGGCATTATGTAGATAAAATTTTAAAAAATATTATCGATTTACTCTGGTCGCTTTTTGATTTGGTAGTCCCAACGAATCTAGTTAAGGTACGATGATCGCGTCTGATTAATTTTGCCTCAGACTTTTACCGTTGACGCACAAACGTAGTACCCGTTGAATTTCATTGTGTCAATGACCAATATGCAAATGCATGAATTGACCTAATGGTTGGCTAACCTAGTGAAAGCGGTGAGAAATTATCTATCTGAGTACCGTTTGAATGATTACTTTGCATTTGTTGAAAAGGTAAACAGATTGAACGGTAAAAGCATTAGATGTGGTCGTTTAATGCTGTGCCATTGTTTACTTATGATCCTTTAAGATAAACTATTAAGTTTTTATGTCGTTTGGTCTGGGATAATTTTCCAAAATTTAAACTGAGTGTAGCGCAGTGGGAAATATTGTTGTATTCTTACTGTTCAGTTATGCAATTCATTTTTATTGGTCAATTATACAGACAAATTTATGCTCTGGGAATGGGTTTGACTTTGGCTTCTATCTTGGTCGATATATTTATTTTCATGTTGGAACGAAGTTATTTTCATTTATTAAGCAAAGTCAGGCTATACAACCGCTATTTTGATGATATAGTTTTGGACTGTGATAACCATGTACATGACGTAAAGCTGCTTTACAATTTAAGTGAATGAAATACAATTTTTATATTTGAAATTTAAAACGAGGACGGTGATACTCTAGATTTTCTTGATTTTTTGCTTAGACGTAAAACTGATGGAACATTGTGCAGGTTGGTTTTCAATACGAAAACCTGGATTGCGTAATATTTGCATTTTAATAGTGAATAAAGGCTAAGCTATGGCATTGTTTAATACGAGATTGTCTATTTGTTCGCCAGACTGCTTGTAGACTAAGTTGGGTGATGTGCGTAATACCGTAATCATTTACGACAACCAACCACAATTGATATGTACGTATAAACCTAAAGATATAATAAAATCAATTATGAATGTTTGTACTCTTGGCAAGAACCCGGAGTATATTCACTTCCAATAAAAAGTGAAGGCCAATGATGTAAAGTAATTTTCTATATTTTGAATATCGTTAAACAAAATTGGATTGGTACCTATCTAAATTTTGCAGACTTAAAAAAATTTACAATTTACTTTATTACAGCTGAATTACTTTGCTTGTTATTCAGAATTATTTATTATGTTCAAATAGTTTACTTTATTCAAACATCTCCACATATTCTTTAAATCAAGTTAGCGAGCTTGAAGTAAACACCAATCCCATTGTATTTAACCAGTCGTCGAACAACATAACAAAACTACCGCCAGTCGCAACGCACTGACGCGTTTCGACCTTCCATGATCATCATCAGAGTACGACGGCAAACTGACTAGCGAGGATCAAACCGCATTGCATATATATGGAAAGCAAAATTAGATATGCGGCTCTCACCTCTAGTAGTCTTGCATACATTGTACGTGACTGGAAATGTCGGCTGCACAATTTCTATGAAGTCACGAACATTAACTGTTTGTAGCTTTCGCCACACACATATATAGACAATACAATTATTTATATAACAGTTAAACACTGTTTGTTACGGAGAAATAATATATATGCAAGCATGCATTAGGTGTTGCGCAACTAGGAACAGATTAGTTCAGTTGTGACAAGAAGGATAAACCAAAGACAACATGAACGGAAAGTATAATCTCATGCACAGTCGTTTCGCGCTTACTGGCGACTCATCAGTAGGAGTAGGTATTATTCCCTTTAACCACTATATATTTGGGTGAGGAATGTGGAATAATGGGACGGTACAATCTCCTAGACGAATGTGTAAACCTGCAGTAGTGAGGCTAACATCATATAAAGTCTACGACAATGCGACTTCAACGCTAACTCACACTATATAATATATATACCGAGTCTGTAAAGGATACTAACACTATGGCTATTGTGTTAGTACACGATACCAACATTATAGTACCGAAAAGGTACATGGTACTAACATATGGTTTCCGAGCGGTAATGGTACCAACATGATGGATATCAATGTATGCTATAGCTCACCGAAATTGAGAATTACAACTATTTCTGAACACCTGTTACTCCAGTAAATCCATACACTCTGGCCTTGATCGATATCAGTTATCACATTTCGCGGTAAGCATGACATCACTTGCTTAAATATATAACAGTTAAATACTGTTTGTTGCGAAGAACTAATATATATGCAAGTATGTATTAGGTGTTGCGAACCTAGTAACAAATTAGTTCAGTTGTGACCAGAAGGACAAACCAAAGACAGCATGAACGGAAAGTATTATCTCTTGCACATTCGTTTCGCGCTTACCGGCGACTCATCAGTAGGAGCCGGTATTACGCCCTTTAACCACCATGTGCCGTTTCGATACTATAATGTTGGTATCGGTTACTGACACAGTAGCCACACTGTTAGTATCCTTTACAGACTCGGTACATATATTATATAGTGTGTGTTTGCGTTGAAGTCGCATTGTCGAGACTTTAAATGATATTTGCTTCACTATTGCTGGTTTACACATTCGTCTAGGAGATTTACCATCCTATTATCCCACAATCCTCACACAAATATATAGTGGTTAAAGGGCGTAATACCGGCTCCTACTGATGAGTCGCCATTAAGTACGAAACAAATGTGCATGAGATTATACTTTCCGTTCATACTGTCTTTGTTTTACTCTTTTGGTCACAACTGAACTAATTTGTTACTAGTTTCGCAACGCCTAATATATGCTTGAATAAAATTATTTATTGTTCCTGCAAGTCATAAATTGTCCATGCTTCGTTTCAATGGAAATCTGCATACTATATTATATGTTTTTCCTGGGATAAATCATGGACATAGCTTCCAACTTTTACTAATTTAATAAAAATTAGGCAATACACCTAGTAAAATTTCAATTGTGTTCGTTACCGTTACGCGTAAGTCACTAATTTTCAATTACTGTTAATGCTACTAAGTTATGTTAGTAGCATTGCATTTTAAATAAAAAATCAGTTGTGACGGTTCATAGCGTCTTATCTCAATAGAGCCATTGATAAACAAAGAGGTACCTTTATTTCAATGAAAGGAATGATACGTAATTTGTGGTATTTGGATGCTTTTTTCTTGTGCGAGAAAATTGATAGCACTCATTAATTGATAAAATCTTTAATCCTTTCCATTTCCAGGTGCACTGATTTTGTTTGGCCTTGATTGATGGGTTCTCACTTTTGCCTTCACCAGGAAGCCACCCATCAGCTGCTTGTCTGAAATGGACGTTGGAACAAGATTTTCCGATTTTTTTCCGAATTTTCGGGACTTCATTTCCAGTCCCATCTTCAGGGTTGACACCATACTCACAGGAAAAAACAACTTGTGGCAAAGTGTGGTATTCTCATTCAAGAAAGATCAATTCATGTTTATTTTAGTTCTTAAAGTATTTTTTATTGTCTGCCCTAATATCCGGTCTTCACACCTATTCTCTAATAATCAAATGTAGACACAAAATTACCCACCTCACCCCCAAGCACACAATATCCTATACACACTTACGTGTACTCTAATCTAAAGTGACATTTATAGAATAATAATAATAATAAGCAAAGTCTATGGATTGACATACACGCCCATCCATGAAGGTTCTACTTTTTAAATTATTTTTCCGGGCGCGTAGATGGACCACATTTTTTTTAAAAATTTAATCATATTGCAGTAATCCTCAAATTCCCGGTTTACCTAATCTCATCCTGTGTGCAATAGGTTATAGAGAGAGAGAGGTTAGTAAAACTGTTGAAAGAATATAGTATTATTCTATCGTTTGGACAAGACCGAATACGGAGCCTACACTAACGAATTGTATCAACCAAATACGCATTTATACTCATATCCTGTATAAATTTATTTTTTTCATTTAAATATCTGTGTCCAAACCATATACATATCTATGTATATATATATATATATATATATATATATATATAGTGGATTATATGATATCACTATGGTAAATAATAATATTAGCAATATTTTTTGTTTTATTTCAATTTATTATATTTATACCCACATCTTATATATAAATATCCATTTATATATACGTCTACACACTATATCTTATGCATATATAGATAATCATATAAGCAACCATGTGGGTTCTTCCCAAATCTTATATAATTTTCAATCTATCCATCATATATATATATATAGTATATATATATATATATATATATATATATATATATATATGTATACACCGAATATAATATGCACATCATATAAGCAACCATGTGAGTCACTCGATGGATAAATTATATCAGTCGAAACACATGTTATTATTTAAGTATATGTTTATATATCTATATATAAATAAATTTAAAATCAATATATATATATATACATATATATATATATATATAATAGGAATTAAGACCGCATACATTGCTAGTCTATAAAAAATACTTTAGGAAGTAAAATAAATATAAATAGATCTGTCTCTAATAGGGATGCGACATTTGCCACAAGTTGTTTTCTACCTGTGAGTTTGGTGTCTACCCTAAAGTTAGGACTGGATATAAGGTCCCGGAAAATCTGTTTCCAAAGTCATTTTCAAATAAGCAGCTGTTAGACGTCTTCCGTGTGAAGGGACAACTGAGAACACATCCATCAAAGCCAAACAAAATCAGTGCACTTGGAAATGGAAAGGATTTAAGATTTTTCTGATCTACGAGTGCTACCAATTGTCCCACACAAAAAATGTGGCAGAAAACCAAAACAACAAGGACAGCGCTGTGCAAGTCACATCAACATCCAAGCGTTACTGTCATTTATAACTTTTATCATAGTTTATGTATACATAAGTAACACATTTTGTATATACAGAGGCATATATTTATCCTTAAACGAATTTTAAAGTAGAGTATTTACTCCATATTATCTGTTTTAAACCGAAAATCCATTAAAACTCATATATTGGTCAGAATTAATAAACAATAATAGAAAATGTATTACTTATACTGCTTATATATTAGGAAAAACAAAGGAAAATTAGTTGTTATGTAGCTAGAGAAGCCTTATTATATTGGTGATACAAGCAAAAATTATTTTTATACACAGCTCTCGACAACGAGTTTTTATGGCAATCCCTGCCAGATTAAGAAACATGACCGTTCATTTCTCTATATTACAGTTAAATACTGTTTGTTGTGAAGAGCTAATATATATGCCAGTATGTATTAGGTTTTGCGAACCTAGTAACAAATTAGTTCAGTTGTGACCAGAAGGATAAACCAAAGGTATTATTCCACATTCTTCTACCAAATATATAGTGGTTAAAGGGCGTAATACCGGCTCCTACTGATGAGTCGCCAGTAAGCACTAAACGAATGTGCATGAGATTATACTTTCCGTTCATGCTGCCTTTGGTTTATCCTTCTGGTCACAACTGAACTAATGTGTTACTAGGTTCGCAAAACCTAATACATACGTTCATTTCTCTGTTGTTAATACGGAAAAGTATCGAATTTGGCTCACTAATTTGGTAAATATAATTCATTAGAGTTTTTGATATAGACGTAATACCGTTCCATTTTGAATATTCCAGATAGTTATATGCTATGGAAATCATAAATAATTTATCTAACTTAATGATGGAACAACAATTTAATTTAAAATTGTTCAAAATTTTGAATATGTAGACTATTTCATCCGTATGTCCAATTATACTAATGAATTGTGGTTTAGACTTTGCTATAATATGCAAAATGTACTCGTTAATTGATAAGTTTATTTTAGACAACTCCCTTTTGCAAATGTCAAGAGGATAATTATGCATTATATTATTGCTCAATGTCTCAACTAAAATGTTTTCCCTTTCGAATGCCAGGAGGTGCATTAAGTGTAAATATTGTTCTGCCCATATTTTATTGACGTAATTGAAGTTCATTTTAGAATGCGAGCTTTAATAAAATAAATAATAATTATATGTAGTACAAAGACAAAAAGAATATTTATTAGATACAAGAATCGTTGATGTCACAAGTATCTACAAATTAATGCATTTATATATATATATATATATATATATATATATATATATATATATATATATATATATATATATATATATATACATAACCGAAGCCATCAAGAAACGTAAGCGTGACTGACCTTTAATTTACTATGTTTTGCAAAGAGTTTGTGAGAATTAGAATGGTGTTTGGCTCATACTCTCGCAAAATTGGTTTAAAGAATCTTGGGATGTTTTCAATGCGAATTTGTTTGGATATATATATATATATATATATATATATATATATATATATATATATATCAGTCTTTGGTTTGCGAAAGTCATTTGGTGTGTCATCGCTTTCATAGTAATTGCGTCCGTAATTGATAGATGACTGACATAACGAAGAGAGGATTGGTTACAATAAATGTACAGTGGGATTGGATGAAAGAATATATATATATATATATATATATATATATATATATATATATATATATATATATATATATATATATTTCTTTTGAAATGCGAGCTTTAATAAAATTCATTGTACCCTTTTTATGTGCAAAAACAAAAAGAAATTTTATCAGATATAAGAAAATTTTCTTTCGCATGGTCTTCAAATATCTACTCATGAACATATCTTTATATATAAATTGGAAAGCAAAACAAGATAGAAATACGTGAACAAAGCGAGTGTGAAAAATAGAAACCAATCAAATTGCGTGCGTCACATCCAGTTCAAACTCAATGCTTGTACGTGCTTCTTCTGCTTACATAAATCCGGCTGCAATTTGTTTATCCATAAGGCTTCGTATGTGGCTAGCTCCCTTTTGTTTCTGCATTTAGTAATTACTTTGAATGCTACGTCTGGAGAACATACGTGCGTTGTTTCGATGATGTGTTGCGCAATAGCAGACGTGTATTCACCATTTGATTTAAAACAGGCGTTCAAGTTGCAATGTTCTCTCATTCGAGTAATTAACCGTCTGGTCGATCGGCCTACGTAAGTTGATCGACAACTTGCGCATGTATATTGGTAACTAATATTTGATATCGACAGTACCATGGCTATGATTAATCGTGCAAACTAGTTCGGAGAGATGCTATCAAGAGTCGACAGGCATAAGGTATAGTCAAGATTCTAAAGAAAATGAATATAATAAAGCAATTAACGATTTAATGTCTAATGGCTATCCCAGAAAATTAATTAAATCAATTAATAAATGGGGAATTAAACAGAAACAGACGTATTATGGGCCAGAAAAGAAAACAGTCTACCTAAACATTCCATTTAAGGGGGATGCAGTTTCCCGAATGGCACAAAAGAAAGTTGAAGCAGCATTGACACGCACATTTAATGCAGCCAAACTATGAGTGTTATTTAGGGTAACACACTTGCCTTTACCAGCAATCAAAGAGAAACAGCCGTTAATGTCGATATCAAATACTATTTACCAATATACATGCGCAAGTTGTCGATCAACTTACGTAGGCCGATCGACCAGACGGTTAATTACTCGAATGAGAGAACATTGCAACTTGAACGCCTGTCTGCTATTGCGCAACACATCATCGAAACATCGCACGTATGTTCTCCAGACGTAGCATTCAAAGTAATTACTAAATGCAAAACAAAAGGGAGCTAGCCACATACGAAGCCTTATGGATAAACAAATTGCTGCCGGATTTATGTAAAGCAGAAGAAGCACGTACAAGCATTGAGCTTGAACTGGATGTGACGCACGCAATTTGATTGGTTTCTATTTTTCACACCCGCTTTGTTCACATATTTCTATCTTGTTTTGCTTTCCAATTTATATATAAAGATATGTTCATGAGTAGATATTTGAGAGGACAATGAGAAAGAAAATTTTCTTATATCTGATAAAATTCTTTTTGTTTTTGCACATGTGCAGGGTTAATGAATATATATATATATATATATATATATATATATATATATATATATATATATATATATATATATATATATATATATATATATATATATATATATATATATATAAGTAACGCTGACGGAAAGGCTAATTTTAAAAGTTGAAGCCACAAAGCTTATATATAAATGTGATTGATAGTTGAGTGTCGGTTCTCTATCTTTTATGAACTCATAATTATAGAAATATTGGCTGAAATCACCGCCACAAAACAGTGACTGTTTGCCTTGTAATTTAGGTGTTCCGTGACTAAAAGTTCGGATCGCGAGGAAGGCAACCAATAAGGCTTAAATACTGTTTGTTGCGGAGAACTAATATATATGCAAGTATGTATTAGGTGTTGCGAACCAAGTAATAAATTAGTTCAGTTGTGACCAGAAGGATAAACCAAAGACAGCATGAACGGAAACTATAATCCACATGCACATTCGTTTCGTGCTTACTGGCGACTCATCAGTAGGAGCCGGTATTACGCCCTTTAACCACTATACATTAGGGTGAGGAATGTGGGATAATAGGACGAATGTGTAAACCTGTAGTAGAGTAGCTAACATCGTATAGTCTCGACAATGCGACTTCAACGCTAACTCACTCTATATAATATATATACCGAGTCTGTAAAGGATACTAACACTATAACTATTGCGTTTGTACCCATTACAAACATTATAGTAACGAAAAGGTACATGGTATTAACACTATGGTTTCCAGTAAGGCTGTTCAAAGGACAAATAGATCTATATTGGTGAGTGTTAGAAAATTATTTCAGCTGCATAAATGAGCAACCATTAACAAATGCAAAATTATTTTATGTAAAAGAAACAATTGTATGTATTTTTAATAATGATCTTCCTCGCGCAGTGTTGTAATTTCATGGGCAACTTGCTGCTTCGGGATAATTTATTGCACACGTAGATCGCTAAAATCGTGGTTCCTTTATATTTTCAGGTGCACAGATTATGTTGATTATTGATTGGTGGGTTCCCACTTTTCCTGTCACTCTGAAGCCGTCCATAATTAGTTGGTCTGAAATTGTTCCTGAACCGATATTTTCCGATTTTTTTCCAAATTTTCTGGACTTCATTTCCAGTCCCATCTTCAGGGTTGATACCATACTCAGAGAAAAAGAACAACTTTTGGAAAATGTGATGTCCTCAATTAAATAAATCGAGCCATCACGAATAGGTATTCCTTGATGTGAACTCATTTTCTACAAACTTCCCTAGAAACTGTGACAGCATTTTTCTGACCTGGTTAAGAATGAGACCCTAATTCTAACTATGAAGATTTATATATGGCAAATTCAATCATTGAGCCGACTGCATTCACAGCATGCCAGCCCTTTAACGTATACGCGTTTGAAAAACGATGCCAACGGCGTGTTTTTTGGTCCCAGAACACGTTACAATGATTACTTGTTCGGTTAGGTCGGTGCAAAATATTCTCCACTTTACATTAGAATATTTATAAATACGCATGCCGTCACAATGTGATGGTAGTTGTACGCGAGGGAACAATGCCTTTTCTAGCACACAGTGTTGCATTACGCGTGTTTCAAATGACTTATTTACATTTAATTGAGAATTGCTTATTTCGCTTATTTCATGTCTCTGCTGGTCGAATACACTCTCGGCAACTCATGTTGGAGCCCATCCGAATAATTGGCCAAAACCAAGCAACAACTTCACATGATCTCGACTACTAAGTTTGAGAGTTGAAACGCAGTTAGTGAAACTCTTAGAATAGGCATCTACGATTGACTACCCTCTGTAGACCACTTCTCCATCAGTGTCATTTTGCTGACCGATATCAATAACTGTTTGTTACTGGCAACGCATCACATTCTGCTGCCTGTATGCATTCTTGACAGCGAATAGCGATTACGATCTCATAATTTGGTAGTCCAAGTTAATTGTACCGGTGCTGTTTGATCGACGGTGGAGTTGTAAGCTAAGAGGCTGGGCTCAAGTAGTGCAACTTTTTAAAATTTTGCGCTTATATTCATGCCCGTCATTGGTTGATCTCCGCAAATTGGATTCCACCAATGCGTTTTGGGTGACCGAGAAAGGCCGACATACGTTGGCCTATGTGTACTTCGATTTGAAAAATTAAAAGTACATGCTAACAAAAGTTCTTTACTTGAACGTCAAAACTTTAGCAGTCATGTATAAGATTAGCTGTTATTTATGAGGTTAATAATAGGACAATGCTGTGTCATTAGCTTTTGAGATGAAGTATTACAGATAAATGAATTATTTTAGAGCAACTGAGCTGTGCTTGTTTGGTATTTATAGGTGAATTTCTGATTGTGATCGATGTGTGTGCTCGCACATGACACATTTTGTTTCATTTCATCACGGGAATCGTGAGTTCGTGTTATGGAATGATCATTTTATCACATTTTGCGTCTTTACGGTATGTACTTTTAATTTTAATCTGACTATTCACTGTTGATTGTTTGATTTATTTAATGACGTTCGGCACGAGACCTTTCTTTATTGATGCGTCAAGTTAGGTCTTTCGGCACTTTTATGTCGGATGAGTGCTGTCCCGTGCAATGATCTGTCGTTTTGTATCTTCAACTATCCAACCTTCGAATGGTCCTGCTCTAAACACCTACAAGAATAACATTTCGTTTGGACAGACCAGATTAGTGCGCATAAAAATCGAAGACTTCTCTGAGTGTACTGCTGATAATTATATCATAGCTAGAGTTGTTGGCTTTGATTTATTATCAGATTTCACATGCGGGTCTCGACCAGTTCACCTTATAACACACACACACACACAC